>JALIZH010012592.1:0-212786 GCA_030522465.1 Rhipicephalus appendiculatus | reverse complement strand
TCATTCGTTCCTCCTTTCGTTGTCGTATGTGTGCATAGTAAAACAAAAGCCTGCATGTTTTCGCTACGACGTCGCCCTTGAGTGATAGCCTATTGTTCAATATCGGAACGTGTTAAAAACATCCGCATTGAACGTCAATATTGAGGCGCTGTACCTGGATGCTCTTTTGATTTTTTTTCTGTTCCCAATGACACAGCTGCTTGTTGACCAGTGCTCCTTAAAAAATTGAGAAACGGTGCGCCTTGCTATGTATTTCTTCTACATAAAGGAGGTGACTCACGCAAGCTGACACTGCGCTCTCCGATACCTTCGCAAAACGAAAGGAAAACACCGAATGGGTTTTGTGTATCAAAATCAGTCTTCGGCAATGCTGTTGTGCTATTTCTGGCTACTGAGATTTATAAGACGTGCAAGGTGCTCCGACCAGTACATATTCGGACGCGTGCCGCCGATGCAGCAGTCTCAAGCAGCTTCGGCACTGCACCTGCAATCGCTGATTACTGGTAAATTAGTACGTATTCAGATCACGGTAGAAAAAAGGAACTTGCTGACGTCTGCATTTTAGTTTTAGTTTTACGGTTATGTTTCGGCCTAGCTCTGGCCGATATCGTAGACAGTCTGTGTTAACAGCTAGCAAGACAGCTTCGATCGCGAGTAACATAACCCATCTGGACCCGTCCAGAAGGCGTCCCTGATACGAGACTCCGCCCCTCGTTGCACTAAACCGCAAAGCTTTCCATGCAAGGTGGCACTTTTGACTTGTGATGCTGTCTATTGTACCGGTTTTGATAAAGGCGCAACGACACTTACCATAGCCACCCTACGCTTAGCCCTTATCTATCTAGAAGCGAACAGCGACAAACGGAAGCCAGCTTTCTTTATCTGGAATTTCACTGTGATTTTGCTGAAAGCGCTCAAGACTGTATCATTAGCGATTTTATCTCGTGGTTTAGGGAGTTCCCGATAATTTTATATTGCGAGGAGTTTTCGCATGGTCGATTAACAGGTGTTGATAGCACTCTGAGGACAAAAAAAAAAGGTCCTAGTTTATTGATGTCATTCCCGTGCGTTTATGTTTTTATGGCTAAGGGCGAAGCTTCTACACGTGCTACCTCTCGGAGCAATTAAGCCGCACCTCAATATAGCAACACCATTATAATATATTGAGGTGACGTGACTGTATGACGAACATAACTGACAAGTGGTGATATGGAAATCATGACATGTCATGTGCGACACGACTTGCATGCCATGCTCATGGCACTCTCACAGCCGTTTCGCTAGCTTGATATACACCAAATTTTGTATTGCGTGACGTGACTGTATGACGAACATAAGTGGCAGGTGGTAACATGAAAATCTTGGCATGCATGTCATCTACAACGCCATTTACATACCACGCTCATGGCGTGCTCACGGCCGTTTCGCTAGCTTGATATACACCAAAACTGGTATTGCGCGACGTGACTGTATGACGAACATAAATGACAGGTCCTAACATGTAAATCATGACATGCATATTATGTACAGCATGATTTGCTCCTTGCTGGCTGCTTCGCATTACATCGATTCCCACAATGCGTGGGATCTGCCGGCTTTTTCTTTTTTTTTCTCTCTCTCTTCTCGGTCATCTTTTACTCCCCTCACCCCCTCCACCAGCACAGGGTAGCCAGCCGGTCTGAGAACTCGCTAACCTCCCTGTCCTTTCCTTTCTTCCTCCTCATTCCCGCCTGTTGTCGTCTACAATTCTAATCAGATTGGACGCGCAACACCGTAACTGGTGCGTATCCTTAAAATTACTCGAGGACCAGCGCTAACGCTGCAATATACCATGGTGCATACACAAAAGATGACGTCTTTCACTCAACTGGGTTCTTGATCCGAGTTTGTTGTAACGTTAATGTTGCCGCACAGCTGACGTGCAAAAAACACTGGCAGTGAGAAAAGACTGAAATGCACAACGGGTTACCTTCAACTGGCTTTGTTCCTTTCGATTATGAGCCTCTGAAATACAGATAATTCCCTCATTTATGATGTGCACTCTCTTCGCAATTCTGCTTGATATAGTTGCATGGTAGCGGCAGGGGGTGGTAACGTTGCGGCTGTCAGGTATGCTTGGCGTGGCGGGCAAATTCAGCCGCATCAAATAAGTCATGGTGAATTGTGAACTCCATGTTTCGCAGTACTGTGAAACGAAAGGGCAACGATTCTTACGCATAGTAAATGGTCCTTCTGGGAACGCCACCTTAAGGAATGAGACAAAGAAGCAAGAATATAGCTGCGATGAACAAGAAGAGGATCGAGGCAGATCAAAGGATACGCTGCGCTTTTGCCCCTCTGATAAAAATGCTCAGCAAGCTGTTCTATTTGATCGCACCATGTGTTAATACTTGCTGCGTTCCCACATCAAGTTATTTACACCTTGTTTTACTTTATCATTGTGCTGCGTGACGAACGGGCCCTTTCTCAGTAGAGTGGACTAGGTGTGTTCGAATATCAAATTATCGACTTCAAATCGAATAGATTATTTTTTCTGATATTTTCGAATGCTAATAGTACAGCTATTGAATTTCGCCTGAAACAGACATGGAAGAGTAATCTTGTTCAACAGCGAATAATGTACAGGAAATGTATACCTTTGTACACCATTCATTGACAGGCCCCACATATGCAGGTACTGAATGTAGTCATGAAGGATGGATAGCATCTTGGTGCGCTATAGCCTATAAGAGAGTAGCGACACCGTTGTGCATGTAGCCATTTGTGCAGACAATCAAAACAGCTCACTATACCCACTAGTGCTGATGCGTAATTGTCCTAATTCAATCCTGCAAGCCTGCTTTCTCAGTTGGAAGAAGAAACCGCAACCGATCGACAAGGTGTCCAGTGCAGGTACTTAATAATAAAATAATAACCCAGAAAATTGTTCGGTTTCCATATTTTTAGCCATTTCTGAATTTGGTATAGCTTTCTATTTGTTTCGGTGATTTCGTCGGTCAGCTCATCCTAGGAAACAGCAAAATTGCTCATTGACCCCTTTCTTTTAGGCTACTTAGAGGCGAATAATTTGACTCTACAATATGCTATCCTGTGTACTGATTGGCATTTTTCTGGTGCACGAGCTACTTCTCCCTCAGAAAACGGATGCATTTGCCCTCGTTCCCGTTAAGACGCAAGGCGGTAAGTGAATTCTTCTTCATACTCGTTATATTTCTGTGTATTTAGTCAAGAGTTCGAAGGAATGCGGTCTTTTCAGGTAAAAGCATTGTTACAAATTAAGCAAGACATTGACGAAGGTCAAAACAAAACGTCGTGAAATTCTTTAGCGTGGCTATATTTTATTATGTTACAGCACTTTTTCCAGTGTATCTAGCTCCTCCTGGCAGTTCCTATCATACGAACAAGAACTTAACGCTTTTTTTTTGTAAGCCGCGCTTTTTGAGTGAAAGTGTCAATGCACTAGAACGACTAAAGGCTCGCGCGGAATTCATTATCACTTTTCAACATTCTTTTTCTTGCTTTTATAATTGAACTAAGAATTATTCGTTTTAATGTCTCAGGATTTACGACGTCCGTTCGAGCAGCTGTCAACTCCTGGCGGCACCAAGAGCATATGACCGCCAGGGAGGTCTCTATGATACGCGTTTCTGAAACTCACGAGGACGTTTTCTTCTGACCTGAAGAACGCCATCCAACTATATTGTGCTCAGACGACCTCGCCTTCTTTTATATGACTCTGCTGCCTGGTCTTGTAAAATAGGCTACGCAGCGCAGTCGCAAACACTCACGTGATGATGATGATGATGATGATGATGATGATTGCGATGATGATGTAAGTCAGAACCCGTCGTATGGGGCGGGCAATTCTATTTGCCCTTATCAAGGAAAATACATGGTACATAGTAGTAGTAGTAGTAATAATAATAATAATAATAATAATATAATGATAATGATAATAATAACAACAATAATAATAATAATAATAATAATAATAATAATAATAATAATAATAATAATAATAATAATAAATGGGGTTTAACGTCCCAAAACCACGATATGATTACGAGAGATGCCGTCCGGAAATTTCGACCACCTGGGGTTCTGTAACATGCACCTGAATTTAAGTACACTAAAAAGTCTCCGACAAAAATAAAAATTTCCAGGGCTGTAAGGTTAAATACAAAACTGTAAAAAAGATAACACACAAATGAACAAATTCATTGAAAGACTGCCATGGCTACGCGGTCACTAAAATCTGCTTCGCATTGTTTCGTTGTTCTTGCAGAAAGATGCATATACCGAGATGTGACTCTTCGTAAGAACGTACCCCAGGCATTTGAATGGCCTTGCGAGCAAGTGACTTGCAAACTCAAGTTAGGGCTAGTGAAAATCAGAGGGTAAGTGGTCAACAGTTCATGCATATTTCACTTCCAAAAGTATGTATACTGCATGCATACTGCAGTTAAGGTCACCACCTACTGCCGTGATTATGAGCATATAAGCAGCGGCTTTGGTTACGTAAGTCTAACATTCGTACTTATTTGGCGCGCTCATGCACCTACTTTTGAAGGTAAACTCTATTCATTGTTTGAGTCTCTCAATTATGAATTTCTGAGGTTATATGTACCAAAACCACGATATGATTATATGGCACGCCGTATCGAAGAACACCTGGTTATTTTGATCATATGGGGTCTTTTAACATGCCCCTCAACCTAAATGGCTCTTAGAACGTGGACCTGGCAATGTTTATCTCTAAAGCTTTATCTCGTGGTGCGCGTGTAGCAGTGCTGTTCGAGGAACTAGCGACCATTAAATGAGGCGTTACACCTCAGTGATGTTATGAGGACAGATGAAACATATACAGTGCTAAAGAATGGTCACTTTCGGTGACAACATGGCTCAGCAGACAGAAGAGAACTGTAAGTTGGACTCCTGATCGTTAGGAATATATGTGGTAACCGAGGACAGTACTAGATCATTAACAACAGGGTGGCCACTCTGGTAAATAAACTTGAGAGGTACAAGTTGAAGGTGATGCAGGTCTACGCGCCTGTATCCAGTAATGATGACCAGCAAGTTGAAAGCTTCTGCAATGACGCGGAACCGACAATGAATATTGTAAAAAACACACTTTGCTGCCCTGATAGAAGACTGCAATGCCAAGGTAGACAAGAAGCAGGCTGGAGACCAGGTAGTGAGGGAATCTGACTTTGGTTCTAGGAATAGCAGAGGAGAGCTGTGAGTTCGCCGAACGCGATAACTAACGAATCATGAATGACTTTTACCGGAAACCAGAGAACCGGAAGTGGACGTGAAAGAGCCCTAATGGCGTCCCTAAAAGTTATATAACATTCACACTGTGCGCACACACGGGCATCGCGCAGGATGTGAAAGTGCTTGGCAAAGGGCGATGTAGATACCATAGGGTGGCGAGATCTCGAATTCGCCTAGACTTGAGGAGGTAATGGAAGAAACTGGTACCCAAGAATCCAACCAATGAGTTAGAGCTAACCTGGAAAATGCAGGAATTCAGAATCTCACTGCAGAACAGATTCTCGGGTCTAAGCGAAGAAGTCGACTTTAGCGTATACGCAATCGATTATATTCTGACAAGTATCATTACGGATTGTGCAATAGAAGTGCGAGACAACATCGTTAAAAAGAGTATTGGTAAGCTTTCCCAGGAGAGCTTACCCATAGCAGTGAGAATGCTTACGTTGCCTGATAACGTTGCCCACCATTGTTGCCCACTTACGTTGCCCACCATCGGACCAGACCCGTCGCGGGCCCCGCCCGCTTCGGCCTCGGAGAGCCCGGCGCGGCAAGCGAGACCTCGCGCTCGAGCATGGGCCAATTCATTGGCATTCACAAGCCCCCCTACTTTCGACCCTACGTGGGCCGGGAACCAGGTGATGGTATGATGATCAAGAACTCCTTTGAGTATCTTGGCGACTTCCCAACAGACGGCGCCAGAGGCGAATGCTCTGGCTGCCGACCTCGAGTCTCTGTAGACTTCCGTTTTGCTCGGATCTAAGAGGGCTAATGCTATGGCTAGCTGTTCTGACTTGCCAGACGACGAGGCAACGATCGACGCGGTCGAAAGGACCCGGCCCTTGGTGTCACAGGAGACGACCGCAAAGTGGGAGGTGTGGCTAGCGGAACACTGATATTGACCAGCATCGACGAAACACGCGTCCGACACGTGTGCGTGCGCATGTGACAGGAGCGCAGAGGCCCTGTCCAACCTACTGCCGTTATCGTGTTGTGGGTGTACGCTACTCGGCAGCGGAGAAACCTTAATGTAAGATCTCGTGCGTTCGTGCAGCTGCGTGTTTCGTTCCAACGCAGAAGTTGGATGGCTTATTCTGTGATTATTATTAACTTGTTAGCTCGGTAGCATATGGCAGCATTGGAATGAATGCGCTGAGCAAGAGCAAGTGTGTCTTGCCTTGCAGCAGAAGTTTGATATCGTTCGTTACCAATAGACCTTCGAGCAGCCGTACACCGTTGCTTTGTTTGATAATAAAACTTATTACATCGGAAGCAGATGACTTTTTTTCTATGCGCAGGTGTCCACCTCCTCCCAATGCAAAGGAGAGATGGCCCAACCGGTTCTATAAATGGCCTGGTTGTTGCTACAAGGAGGAATTTAAAGAAGTTCAAGATTACGACGAAAGTTATTAAATTTAAGCTCGAGGTTGTCACCGCTAAAGCCACCACAAACACCACCACGTCTGCCGTAAATGCTACAGTAGGGAATATGTGTCACTGCAGATAGCCATCTGCATTTTACCTGTTCTTTTTTTTTTTGTTCACCTTTTATGCACAGCAAGCGTATAATACGTCTTTTTTGTATTCTGTATAACACACGTGCGCACTACTGGTGAAAAATAAACTTAGTGTTAGAAAACGAAATTTTGTCCAGCTACACTAGACATCATATATTGAGCGACTACTACTTTCCCGGAGCGCATTGTACTATCTACTAAAATTGTAGGGGAGTGCGAATAATAAAAAATTTCAAATTGCGAATCGAATAGAGTTCTATTCGATTCGAGTACTCGAATCGAATAGTGCCTCTTAGAAGTACCGAATATTTTTTAATGTTTTCGAATAATAAGCCCCGATGAAAAAACCACAAAGAAACGAAACTATGGAACAGAGGGGAGTAAGGTTTCTTGATTTATTCATCGAATTACCAAGATGCACACAACCCTAGGTCTTACGGGTCTAGCGATGCTATATAGATCACAGGATGAAGGCGTCTTGACTTAAAACTCAACTGTCACCTAAGTGACGGAGTCGTCAGTCTATCTTCATCACGGTATTCATGATGATCTTGACTCATACGAATATTCTTTAATATTTATATATCAAATTTATTTGACAGCTGTTGTCAAAGTGTCACGTACCTTGAATACAGTAGTCACCGCTGTACTTCAGCCTGCGGTTACAAAATATTTGAAAAGCTCTGGTTGCTGCTGTATACGAGCTTACCTCAATTTACGTAATCGTTTTCAAAGACGATAGCCTTTCTTGGGTTACTTCGACGCAGAAATTTTGGTCTGTCCGTCTGTTTGTCTGTCTGTCCGAAACCCGATTCAGCTACTTGGCCAAAGTTTAACTACTTTCTGAACGCCCAGCCAACTTGAACAGTCGTTTTCGTGCATACTTGTGAACATTGTCGATCAAAAAGCAAATATTACGCATATCTGAGGCGCAACAACAATACGGAAGTATTAAGCGGTGTGTTCTTTTATAGAAAATACATAGATACTTAATTCTAAAGACCCTAGTGTTTCTTAGGCTGCGCTGAAAATGCGGGCTGCCTCGCAAAAGCGAAGAGCCGTCGTCTATCTCCGAGGTCGCGCGAAGTGCCGCGTGTTTCATACGACGCACGATAGCTGGCGCAGTCTGCCCTCGTCGCTGCAAACAAGAGAATCTCTTTTCGTGGTCGCTCTGTGCGACTTCTCAGCTTTTTACACGGTGCCAAAAACACCGCGCTTGCGGCGGGAAGACGCTTGGTCATGCCAGGAGGGAAATGGTCGAGAACAGCATCACAGGTGGCCGCGGATGAGACCAGGACTCATATAGTACGACCGGCAGAAGACTATCGTCTTTCGATGACATTTGCAGCGAAGCACGCAAATACGCGGCCAATTTTTTTTTTGTCGGTTACAGCAAACGCAATGTTCCTTCGTTAAAGCTAGTGAACATTTGTTTCAAATAAAATGGTGTCGAATTCTTGGGTTGTTTCTATAACGATTACATTACCAGTCTAAGGCTGCTTTGAAACTGGTTGCCTTGGTATATATCGGAAAACTATTTGAATAGTATTCGATTTGCATTCGTATTCGATTCGGTCTCCTACAATTCGATTCGTATTCGATTCGGCTCTGAAGTTCACTATCCGCACACGCTTGCAGAATTGGTATAACAGGGTGTGAGTGTCTGGCGAACATGACTCACAGGTTACGACATGACACATGCCTCCGCGTCGCTTACGTCATGTAATCATTTCCCATAGTCCTGTGCGGCGTATGCCGGCATACCATGGGCAATGGTATGCGGACATGCGCCACAGGTGATTCAGCCCATATCCACCCAGAAACCAGGAAAATAGAAATTGGAAACTCTATCATACGCTGCGTGGGTTAAAAAAGAGAAATGCATACCATTTTTTTATAGTTGGCGATAATATCGTGACCCACAAACTCTTACATTACCTACTCCTATGCCTCAATAAACTACAGCCTAACGTTCCTCATCCCTGCAGGAATACGCATATGAGCATTAGCACTGCTTGCACTTCGTTTCTACAAAAGTGACGTCTGTGCTGTACCTTGTCCTTGAGTGCCGGTGTTACATCGGTCGATGAGCTATTCTTCAGATGCCAGTGTAGTCGACATGTCTGGTAAACCCATGATATGCGCGAAACTGCTCAACTTACCCAAGGACGTGATTCCACTTCAATAATAATAATAATAATAATAATAATAATAATAATAATAATAATAATAATAATAATAATAATAATAAAAATAATTTATTTCCACCAATACAGTGCTGATGGAGGGGATGAGAAAAAAAGCGACTAGCCATTTGACTGAGTTCTCACCCCCTAGTTACATCAGGCAGAGGTACTGGTGGCGACAGAACACATAACAAAATGGTAGCAATAACTGGCCCTAGTTACACAACATACAAGCATATGCATAAATTCGAATTATTTAGATGGAGACAATACAGCTTGTGTACACTTTTGAAATAGCAAAGTTTGACTAAAATTGAGGCATCAGCAGCTATTTACTGACTGCTTCGCGTGGAGCTGATGGGGAGGGGGGGGGGACCGTAAGAGAGGAGAAAGAGGGAGAATCGTTGGAGAGGAGAGGGCGGTACATATCACGTACTGTCACAGCGCATTGTCTTATTATAACAGCGCCATCTATCATCTTTAATCATCAACGTATACGAAAAACCACTCACGCCATCTAGTATATCGTCACCCAACTGCAGTTTTCATGCAACTCTATGGGACAGCGCCATCTATTGTACGCTAAGGGAGACGTTACTGGCTACTCAGCATGCATCGACAACCGAGAACCGCCCAGGTGATGCCATAAGGAGCTTCGCCCCTAAAATGTTTCCGACGCACGGCATCGAACGAGGGACCTCTCGCTCTGCAGCGCGCGGCGCTAACCGCTGATCCACGTAAGCGCACGTCCTTCAACGTTCAAACGGCGAGCTATTTATATACAGCGTGTTTCCAGCGTGTTTTCAGCATTACCGGCGAGATGGCGCAGAGGGCGCGCTCCGCGGGCCTTTAGGTCGGCCCCCCACTCGTCGCGACGCGCGCTTTCAGGCGTTCCTCTCCGGGTGCGAACTTTGCTCAGTGGGGGGATGGGGGGTAGACGCCTGTGCGCGCGCGCTTATCTCGCGGTCGGGAGAATAGTACGACTTAGCCTTTCGCCGGAACGACTACGTTGTAGTTACCGATCGCACGAAGGTCACTTCGCTCGCTGTAGTCCCCCCCGTTTGAGAAAAAAGCACGCTTTTCAAACACAGGGAAGTAAGAACTGTGACACTTCTTAGTTCGCGCTCGTCTGTACCTGTGAATACGTTTCGTGCGTCGTTTTTGTTTGAGCAGCGCTTTAAGTGTCGAGCTGTGAGTGTTGTTAGTTCGCTGTCGTCGTGTGTGTGTTGTTTTCGTGCGTCATGTGTGCGTGAGCAGCGCGCTGCACGTTTCAACCTGCTTGACATTCCAATTTGTTGCTATCGCATTCATTGCTTCACCTTGTGGCGAAACTGTGACTTTTTTTTAGGTTAGCTTTAGAATTACGTAACTTTTACTGCTTGCTATATACAGGGTGTCCCAGCTATCACGCAGCGCGATTTAAAAAAGAGGAACGGCGTGACGCGAATCAGACCTAGTGTATATTGTTCCCAATATACTGTAGTAGCCGCTACTAATTTTTTTCGTTAATGAGAATTAATTAATTAGTCATAATTAAAATTGTAACTCCAAAAATACTCACCTAATTATCAAAGTGTCAATGAGGCAAATGTGGGCATGTTGAAATGACATCTATCTGTGCTACTTTCAACAACGTACTAATTGCGTGCTAATTTTTTTTTTTTTTTTGCGGATTCGATTGTTGCTTCATGCATGGCCTCCGAGATTGTGCACAGGCGCGCGACCTCAGAGGCCATGCACGAAGCAACAATCGAATCCGAAAGAAAAAAATTAGCACGCAATTAGTACGTTGTTGAAAGTAGCACAGATAGATGTCATTTCAACATGCCCACATTTGCCTCATTGACACTTTGATAATTAGGTGAGTATTTTTGGAGTTACAATTTTAATTATGACTAATTAATTAATTCTCATTAACGAAAAAATTAGTAGCGGCTACTACAGTATATTGGGAACAATATACACTAGGTCTGATTCGCGTCACGCCGTTCCTCTTTTTTTAAATCGCGCTGCGTGATAGCTGGGACACCCTGTATACTCAACACCTTGTGGTTGGCGCAGACACGTCTCACTTGCTTTAGCGCGATAAGACCTGAGTTAACCAAATGACTACCTCATGTTGGTTTTTGTTTATTGCCAGTGGTAGTGACATAGCGATGGTAGTTGAAGATTAGCATTTCTTTCCGAAATATCACTTCTTTCTGTTTCTGTCTTCTTCCCCGTGTCACTGTAAAACCCCAGTAAGAACGTAAGCGTCAGGTCATTTATCTTCTCTATGGGGGTGACGCACAGAAATGCCTAGAGGTATTTTACAACTTCTAGCCCAAACGGTTCTGTGCTAAGTGCAAAAGCGCCTGACTGCGCTCTCTTCATCCTAGGCACCCGCGTCATTTATCACAATCTGTACGAGTTGCCCGTCAGAGCGAATCATCGCGGTCCGTCGTTACGCCACCGGTTGCGCCAGAGGCGCACGTCCTCTTGGCATACACCGTAATGAAAGACAGCAACTATAAGACCCCTATACTGCGTAGGGGCGAGCGCCTGCCGCCATACGCGGAAGGAGCCACTCGCTTGTACGTTGCCTAATGAAAGGAAGAGCCTCCCCTTTCTGCGGCACCTCAGATGCTATCATGGCCGACTCAACGTCGGCACCACGCAATCCAGTAACAGGAACACAGTAGCACAACGCCTGGACAGGAACGGCGGCTGTCCGGTCGTTTAGCTGACCGTACACCAGTGTGCGATGGTTCTTGAATACGTGAGTGTGTATTTGTGAGCGCGCAGGCGTGCGTGTGTATCTGTGTGTATGACTGTACACACGTGTTCATGTGTGTGAGTGTGTGTGTGAGTTAGACAGAGAGGGGGAGCTGACACGTGTAGGGAGAGGGGTACAATGTGTCACCAGAGGCTATCTCCAACGGCCCCTCGTAAACGGACCCGTTTTCGGAGAGTGCGTAACTGGTGACGCGCGCTACATGTGTGTCACAGGCCGCTGTAAACGGCTCTCCTTTTGCAGCCTACTGAGAGGTGAGCGAGCGAGATTCATATCTCACCCAGCCATCTACCGAGCCGGCGTGAACCGCTTTCAAGGCGGCGTCGAATGTTACGTAGGCTCGAAAGGAGTGGCGTCACGAGAACGCGAGGTCGTGGCTGCAGAGCTCCCTAGGCGACGATTTAGTGAAGGTTCCACATCAGAGCGGCCGCAGTCTTGGTAAAAAAAAAACGCGTTGTTCCGGCTTGTCATGAATTCGATAGAAGTTCTGGTCTGTAAAGACCAGGGCGGCTGTAATGACCAGGGCATCGGAGTACCTGCCTCTCTTGTCAGACTTGCATTTGTAAAGAGTGGATTACATTCTTGCTATGTGTGTGCGATATTTCTGTTCGCTATTCCAGCATCTTGTGCACCTTAAGCTAGCTAAAGTGTGGGACACTCTCAGATTTCCATATATGACGTTATTTTACAGCGAAGCTATAAATGGCTAGGTGATACCGAAACTGGTCCGCCCTATGTGCGCAAGAACTTAATAGCGCGTTTGTGCCAGAGAAATTGAGCAAGCTCCATCAATGCCACAACTCACCACTGGTCCAATAAGAATGGAAGAAGTCGTCGGCGGGCAAAAACGCATGTGCCACGAAATTTGGGCAAGTCCCTACTAATCGCCACTGGCCCAGTAAGAATGTAGAAGGAAATACACGGGCGCCAGAAACCAATCGCGATTTCCGGAAAGACGTAACCAATCATTGAGCAAGACTTTAATGAACCGTCGGGGGTTAATTCAGTTGTAAACACCGGGGTCGCACGTTTCAGCTTCGCTGGGTTACCCACCTTTGCAAGGTGCTTGGGCAGTGATTTTCTTGCGTAATATTTCTGTTCAGGTATATCATCAGGTGCTTTCAACAACACCTCGAACGATGTCCACCGGTATGTCACGAAGCATGACAGGCGACAGAAGAAATAAATATTTAGCGATGCTAATCAACACATACATAAATTGTGAATGCGCCAGAAATTGATTAAGAGATAAGGGAAGAAACAGTTCCCTCACCACATGTCGACGTAACACGAAGTAACTTGCGCTGAATTGAATGAATGATTAAATAAACTCCATTTAAAATGAGTCCGGCAGTTGCCTTAGGGCGGGGCGGAAGAGGGCATTATTCCCTATTGCTGAATTGAAGTAACAACATAATGAATTCCGGCTACTATCACCAGTCCGTTGTACAGTCACCTCATAGTGGTCACTTTCCGCCCACTTGTTCTATCACGTCATTTTGCTGTTGAGCGCTGGTTAAGGCAGGCCCCGGACACTCAGCGCTAGTTTCGGTTTCAAGGAACATGCACGCTCATAGCGGTTGCCGTGCATCCTAAGGATCTGGTTGATCGAAGTGAGGTTGATGTGGATGTTCGCATTTATTTGCTTTCGCGAGTTTTTACAAATAAAGAAATTTGATTACACTGTAAACAACTCTTATTTCGCTCATTTGTCTTGTTTTGTTTCTTATTTTGTGAATTTTGAATCAGGCGAAGCGCGGGAAGTGGTTGACTTGAATTCGTGGCGCTTGCCTCCGGTCCTCCTTGCCACTCGCTCAGCGATATCACAAGTTGGATCGCCCTCAGTTAACTTGCTCGGTTGGCGTGCCAAGTACGGGAAAGATAAAACAGAAAGTTGTGGCGTGCAGAGAACGGAAGCCGCAGTGAGCTACGCCGAGCAAGTCAACCATGCATAAGACGAAGATGGCTCAATCGGGCGTCACATGTTTTTCGCAGCTCTGCGGTGTGTTAACCCGGGGATTTCCAGTTCCGCGAAGGTTTTTCAGGTTTACCAGTGGCAACGGCTGAGCACAAGTATTTGGGCCCATTATTTCAGCAGGTAATAATTTTGCATGAGTATATGAGTAAACCCAGTTCTCTGCAGGCCTGACTGTACTGACATAAGCGCAGTTTCGCTAGACTAATGGTCAAGACGACAGCCTACCCGGTGTCGGCAAAATACGTTTAATGAAAGGCTTGAATGGGTGTTGGCTCGGCTACATAGCTTTTCATCTTCTACTTTTGACATGTAGCTCAAATGATATGAAGCAATTTTAGGGTCCTTCCTGTTCATGAAATTCATGTAGCCAGTTTGAAGCTTTGTGGTTCTTCACGTCTAATACTGTCACTGAAATATATGCGATGGACTGAATGCTTCTAGAAATCGTTAGAGGAAATGTCGCTGGAGCCAACGTTTTGACAAGTGAACTTTTCTTCATCAAGGCAACGCTGCTGCCCTGAGGAAGACAATTCAACTTGCCGAAACATTGTTTTCAGCGACGTTCTTTCTTGAAGAACATCTCATCGCTTCAAAGCCTCTCTGTTCCTCTGAACTTCTGCCTCGTTTGGTTGTCAAATTCTGCAAGAAAAATATGTGCGCCCTCATAACAAACGTGATTGAGTCAAACACGACGTGTCCTGCTCGTGATTTTGATAATTTTCGCATTGGTTGGGATATTCTGGGTCCACTGTTTGCTCATTATGTCCATATTTCAGTTGTGAATTTAAAGCTGCTTTTATAGATTGACACCTTCACGCTACGCGTATGTCTGTTGTTGTTTTTTTTTTTTATACGAAACACATGCAATAAAAAAAATTTATTTTATCTGTGTCGATCGAGTTTTGTCTTACTGAGCAATCGGTCCGCTTAAGCTTCGCCGCTTCAGAATACACGAACTAAATTTTAAAAAAATGTTAACGAAATTTACGAATGGCCGCGTCGCCTAAGCGGCCAGCGGACCTGAAAGAGGGCACGAACACATCCCGCTTGCATGCGAAGTGGGAAAGGAGAGCTTCCGCGGCAACCCTCCTCCTCTCAGTTTTGCGCCCTTTCCCTCTATTTGGTGGCCTCACGAGTGACGTCATAAAAGAAATGTTCTGCTTGTGATTTATTTCTAGTTGGATGCCCGGCAGCCGCCAGTAGTAAAAGCGGCCCTGCCGCTGCGTATCAGCATGCGAGAGCGCGTCACATGGGAGGTATAGGGAGTTTCCGCCCCCTGGTTAAGGGTTTAATTCCCAGACTATAGCATCCGCACTCCCACGATAATAAGAACACTGAAACGCCCGTGCTTTTCAAACATGTGTCCACGCCTAATTACCGGGCGCTGTAGGCTCTTTCACTACGTCACCGCCGACAGTCCAGGTACTGCTTGAAACATTAAAGCATTCACTGAATATTTCAACCAACAAATTGATCCACCCGTTACAAGGCAGGTAAAGCCGAATGACTCAACAAACAGGTCAGGAGGCACAACATAATAACCGCCTTGCTGGGTTATTCTATCATTTTTTATTAGCAGCAGGATCAAGAAGGATTTACTCACAGAGAGGAGTTCCTGAGCTTATTTTTTCGCTAAGAAATAGTGGGAGATATAAAGAAATAAGTGTCTATTAATGACACTGCGAACACACACTATGCAATGCCAGAACGTGGTGGCCGGTCTTCTATAGTGCAGAAAACCGCCGGCGATTGCTGCCGCTTGGGCCTGGTTCTTCAGCCTGGTAGGATGCGCTGGTATTCCAAGCCCGTCGTAGTGAGCAGTTTCTTCCGCGCTTCAGTGAGGTAATTCCTTTATTCAGGCTCGTCTTCCAATGCATCGTTTACCGTGGTAGTTTCTTTTTTTCGGGTTCCTTGGTCGTGTCCTCTTAGTCACTGGAGTTCTCTACGTGAGGGTTGTGTCTAATTTCTAGCTAAGAAAAAGGACAGAAAACATTAGTGAAACTACGAAACACTATTATAACAAGCCTGTAACGCTATAACGAAACAATAATGACGAAACTTAGAAACAGAGGGCAAGCGTACCAAACTACACAGTTGTAAATCATCCTGCAAAAGTGCTGATGCGAAAGCTTCGGAATGAAAGTCCTAACAAGCTGCAAGACGGCAAGCATATGCCCGTAATAGTTAAGACATCGCTTTATCTGTGCCTGGCAGGTTAACGCCTCGATGTCTTAACCACATGTGACCTAAAGTGGTCAGCGTACAACGTGCATCGACAAGGCCTCTAACGCCCACTCCTGCACCGCGTGCTGAACTCGCATACAGCGGGCGAACGAGAGGTCGAGACGTGGCGTGCGAAAACCACGATCGCCCCTTCGCTCGAACTGTCCCTTCTTTTTTGTACGGGCTTATTTGCCTTCGACGCGAGCTGAGCACGACCACGCTTCGTGTATACACACACATGTGGCCGGTGCGAACTCACACACACACGCACACGGTTCAAGGTCTCGCAGCTCGTGCCTCGCTGTCTGGGGACGCCGGCGCATTGACCCATATTTCGCCACCACCTTCCGCGTGCCGTACCGCATCCAAAGTCGCGGTATGGCGCGAGGCTATCGCGCAGTCATGCGGTCTCAATAACGGACGAGCACGTGCAATAAACGTCGTGTACGAACCTCGACCTGCCCCGGAGCGGTCGACCCGTGGGAGATTGTGTCGAGGCTCGCTGGGCAATCAAGGGGAGCCCAGATAAATGACGCGTCTCTCGCCATTCCTGAAGGTCTGTCTGGCGAAGCTGAGGGAAGCCTTCGTCGCTGCTCGTTTCAAGCAACGGCGCGTGTCTTCCTGGCTAACCTCTAAGCTGTGGGGTCAATATTTCGACGTCGCACTCGTCGCACTCTTGTATGGGCCGTTGAACGATGCCCTACGAGGAGTGATACAGCAGTGATATCTGACCGATGACAATGAATGCGTTTTGTTGTCATCTGCCCTGCTCGTCACGACATAGACCCGATTTCGCGCCCGTGTCACGACCTTGATGCTCTTGATTTGCACTTTGATCGTGAGGCACCGTTAGAACAGATGCGACCTCTGACATGCGTGACATAAAAGAAGGATGACTGCACGCAGGGCAAGCCAGTGTCTGTGCGTGGTCCACGCCGCCGTGTACAAATGTCGTTTGCGATGACGCGAGTCTTAATGGCTTCAAGTTTCTCACTTGTGTGCGTGGCATTGTCATGCCGACTTATGCATCCCCGGTGTTCCCCGCGTTTGTAGCAACGTGTCATATCACGTTCTCAAATAGCCTCAAGTACACAAACTATGACCGCTTGTTCAGCATCTACGTAACATTGCCTATAGCTCCATATGGTGTTCTTTGTGATGGTGATGGCGACTAAGATTATTATAATGATGACGATGACGATGATGGTTGTGCCATCTGCGTCTCCATGTAATCGAACGCCAGAATGACCGTTACAATTTCTATAAGCACAGTCGATACTTGAAGCGCGAAATTACAATAATTTTTCGTCATAGACATCCGTCCGAAGAGGCGCGTTTCAGTTAAGCTCTGGAACGCATGGTGACCTAGTGAAGCAGACATTGCGCAAGCAGTGAAACTATGCGGCTGCAAGGTAATATTTTCCTTTCTTTGTTCGCCATACTGCAAGAAATTGTGTAAAGCGATATCGCTCAAATATATCGATTCTTTCAATTATTGCACTTGCTGATACTGTAGCACAGGGGCGTTGCCAGAATTTTTTAGCGGTAGCGGGCTCAACGAATCGTTATGTATGGGCATGCGTGTGTTTCTATACGTGCATATATACTCAGGCAAAACTGAAGAACAAAAAAACAGAGAAATCTGAACCCCGCCAGCCCCCCCTCTGGCTACGTCGTTGTTGTAGCATCATATAAAAGTGGACGTAGCCAGGTGGTGGCACACTAGGCCCGTGCACCCCTCCCCCCCCGAAATTTTTTTTTTCGCCATGGCAAACAGAGTCCAAAATGACATCTGCCTGCCCGACCCCCACTTCAGATCAAGGTGGTGCCCCCCCCCCCCCCCCCCCCACCCCTCGAAGAAAATGTCTACCTGCGCCCCTGTCACGTAATTGCAACATTTCGAGCATGTCACTTCATACTGCAAGACAATAATGTCACGTGGTCGTGACGTCGACGAAGGCAGAAGTCGGTAGGTCCAAAATGAAACTGTTTATTAGGCCGAACTTGTGGCCGGTAAACAGAAAGTCAGATTACAGCAATACAGGCTGCACTGATAGCGGCGAACAGAGCGTCGGCCGTCGATCAACTGACGAGCGGTGAAGCGCGCCGGCATTTATAAGCGTGGCATCGAATATTCCAGCCTTATCGCTGGTTGTCGCGCAAGCTCTCGAATAAGCTCGAGTGTTCGCGCTTCGCGCGCAATCTTAACAAAATGATCTATAACAATCGCGAAGCTTCTCCAACAAAGAGGCGCGGTTTGCGATGAGCCTTGCTCACAGTCTTTGCGGGCGAAAACCGAATACAGCAACTGTGAAAATTAGAAACGCGCGTGGCAATAATTATAACAACAAAACAAATCGCAAACTTACATGGGTTTATCAAACAATTCTTACGTTTTGCAACGGCAGAAAACGAGAGAGATATAGGGTTCCCTTTATTGAAATACGGAGAATTCTGTCAGCGTATATATATATGTCCCTGATATGCAGGATTCATGGGACTGCCAATTATCGAAAAGAAAGATGCATATATGCAGAGATGCTCAAAGGATAGTGCTCAACGCGCCCAGTAAAGCAGCAGCAGCTTTTCGTAGATTTTCTCATATGTAGCTTATATTAAACAGGAAACTATCCTCCGGCTATCTTTTCCAAGATTATATGCATATTTTTATCTGGCAGTCGCAGAGTTCATTAACTGGTTGAAGATACATGACATCAAAGCCGTCCCTCTTGTTATTGAAGGAGACATCAGGCCGAGGGACATGACAAAGCCGCTAGCAAATAAGATCTGATCTCCGTAGCGTCCTCGCCTTCCAACACCAGCTCAATCTGCTCACGAGAGCCCGCCAGCAGACCGCGGTTCATGCCTCCCCAAATGACTGCAGAGTCCGCCTACGCCCAGGAAACCTAAAGGAGCAGGTGGTTTCTTTATATTTTAGCAAAGCCTATCTATCTATCTATCTATCTATCTATCTATCTATCTATCTATCTATCTATCTATCTATCTATCTATCTATCTATCTATCTATCTATCTATCTATCTATCTGTCTATCTATCTATCTATCTATCTATCTACCTTTCTATCTATCTATCTATCTATCTATCTATCAATCTATCTATCTGGCCATCTATCTATCTATCTATCTATCTATCTATCTATCTATCTATCTACCTATCTATCTATCTATCTATCTATCTATCTATCTATCTGTCTGTCTGTCTATCTATCTATCTATCTATCTATCTATCTATCTATCTATCTATCTATCTATCTATCTATCTATCTATCTCTAGCTTTGCCTCTTTTGCGCACTGAGAGCACCAGTTCCCTTCTTCGGACACTAGTTACAACCACTGACCGATGTTGCCTGTGAGCATTTACTGCCAGATCAGTGCTCTAAAGGCTCTCCGCCAGATCGAAAACCTCGAGATAAAGTTTCTTCGATGCCAGAAATGAATGACCCCTGCTCTTATGACCGATGGAATCACTGAGGTTTGGAAGACGTCCGCTTCGACGACAGACAACTGAACACTTCGATGATCCCATCTAGGTTTGTCCGACGCTAAATCCAAGTTCTATACCACAGCTAACATCGCACCTACATATGGCGAGGTACGCAAACATAACACAGTTTTGAATTTAGCTTCTCATCGTAACACTAAACTTAGCGTGCGCGGATCCCTGAGAGTATAAAATATTGCGCAGCGTGCACTATTGGCGTAAGGCTGGAACCAACAACGGAGCTAGTGTTCGACCTGGCTAAGTATTGCTTCTATTGCCAAGCGTTTGATAGAGATGGTAACTTTTTGCTAGTAGTACTGAGTATGGCTAGCCTTGGCTATCCTTGTCCGGTTTCGGCCGGTTCTCCACACTAAGCGCGTGTTACGTGACAAGCTTTTGCATGGTTTTGGCGCGAACATGTCACGTGACCAGTTACGTGATAGTGCGTGATTTTGGCCCCATGACTAGTTTTTACGTGATATTACGTGGTTTGTAATCACGTAACTATACAGCTGAAACTCGATTCAACGAAACCCGATTTTACGAATACCCCGATTGAACGAACAAATTCAGATTCCCCCCGCAGTTGTCCGTAGGGTATATTGCTTCTCAGTTTAACGAAGTTCCCAATTTAACGAAGTCATTCGCGGGTCAACTCTATTCCGTTAAATCGAGTTTTAACTTAGTAGTTACTTGATGTTACGTGATTTTAGTCAAGTGACTTGCGTACGTGATGTTATGGGATTTTAGTCACGTCACCAGATGTTACGTGTTTTTTTGGCAGGAACATGTAACGTGATTAGGTGCTAAGCGGTTTCGGCGGGGACATCTCACCTGACTAGCTGTTACGTGACGTTACGTGATTTGAGTCACATGACTAGTTGTTGCGTGGGGTATGGCGGGAACATGTCACGTGACCGTTGTTTGACAAAACTGTCATCGTTAGAAACAGCGACTGCGAAGTCACCCGACTGATAATAGAAAGTGAGCCAATTGACTATTACGGTACCTCTTGCATCAGCAAGGCTTCGCCAACGCTGTCTGACAAAGAAATTAGTTTCCTGCGCAAACCGTAAAACTTTACCGTTTGTCTGATTCCGCTGTAGTGATTTTTTAAATGCCAAAGCATTTCTTAGCGAACTTCGGCGACATTGAGCGTATCTATCTATCTATCTATCTATCTATCTATCTATCTATCTATCTATCTATCTATCTATCTATCTATCTATCTATCTATCTATCTATCTATCTATCTATCTACCTATCTATCTATCTATCTATCTATCTATCTGTCTGTCTGTCTATCTAGCCGCCTACGACTTTGTGCTCTCCTGGCCGTATCGTTAATGGCATTTATACCAAAATTGGTATGGCATAACATTACTGTCTGAAGACCACGAATGACTGGTCATGTCATTAAAATCTTGAGTAACTTGTCATGAAAAGTATGATTTACACGCCATGGCCGTAGGGCTCCTGCGGCCGTATTCTTAACTCGATATATCCAAAAATTGGAACGATGAGACATTTCTGCATGACCAACATAAATGACGGGTGGTAATATGAAAATCATGACGTGCATGTCACGAACAACATGATTTACATACCACGCTCATAGTGCGCTGACGGCCGTTTCACTAGCTTGATATACGCCAAGTCTGGTATTGCGTGACGTGACTGTATGACGTATATTAATGAAAAGTGGTAATACGGAAATCATGACACGCCATGAGCAACATGACTTGCATGCCCGCTCATGGCATGCTGGCGGCCGTTTCGCTAGCTTGATATACACCAAATTTGGTATTGAGTGACGTGATGACTGTATGACGAGCATAAATGACAAGTGGTAATATGGAAATCATCACATGTCATGTGCAACATGACTTGCATGCCACGCTCATGACACTCTCGTGGCCATTTCGCCAGCTTGATATACACCTAAATTGGTATTACATGAGGTGACTGTATGATGAGCATAAATGACAAGTGGTAATATGGAAATCATGACATGTCCTGTGCAACATGACTTGCATGCCATCCTCATGGCACGCTCGCGGCCGTTTCGCTAGAGTGATATACACCAAAATTGGTATTGCGGTACGTGACTTTATAACGAACATAAGTGGCAGATGGTAACATATGAAACTTGGCATGCATGTCATCTACGACGCCATTTACATGCCACGCTCATGGTGCGCTTGCGTCCAATTCGCTTGCTTGATATACACCAAAATTGGTATTGCGGTACGTGACTCTATAACGAACATAAGTGGCAGATGGTAACATATGAAACTTGGCATGCATGTCATCTACGACGCCATTTACATGCCACGCTCATGATGCGCTTGCGTCCAGTTCGCTTGCTTGATATACACCAAAATTGGTATTGCGGTACGTGACTCTATAACGAACATAAGTGGCAGATGGTAACATATGAAACTTGGCATCCATGTCATCTACGACGCCATTTACATGCCACGCTCATGGTGCGCTTGCGTCCAGTTCGCTTGCTTGATATACACCAAAATTGGTATTGCGGTACGTGACTCTATAACGAACATAAATGGCAGATGGTAACATATGAAACTTGGCATGCATGTCATCTACGACGCCATTTACATGCCACGCTCATGGTGCGCTTGCGTCCAGTTCGCTTGCTTGATATACACCAAAATTGGTATTGCGGTACGTGACTCTATAACGAACATAAGTGGCAGATGGTAACATATGAAACTTGGCATGCATGTCATCTACGACGCCATTTACATGCCACGCTCATGGTGCGCTTGCGTCCAGTTCGCTTGCTTGATATACACCAAAATTGGTATTGCGGTACGTGACTCTATAACGAACATAAGTGGCAGATGGTAACATATGAAACTTGGCATGCATGTCATCTACGACGCCATTTACATGCCACGCTCATGGTGCGCTTGCGTCCAGTTCGCTTGCTTGATATACACCAAAATTGGTATTGCGGTACGTGACTCTATAACGAACATAAGTGGAAGATGGTAACATATGAAACTTGGCATGCATGTCATCTACGACGCCATTTACATGCCACGCTCATGGTGCGCTTGCGTCCAGTTCGCTAGCTTGATATACACCAAAATTGGTATTGCGCGACGTGACTCTATAACGAACATAAGTGGCAGATGGTAACATATGAAACTTGGCATGCATGTCATCTACGACGCCATTTACATGCCACGCTCATGGTGCGCTTGCGTCCAGTTCGCTAGCTTGATATACACCAAAATTGGTATTGCGCGACGTGACTGTATGACAAACATGAATGACAGGTCCTAACATGTAAATCATGACATGCATATTATGTACAGCATGATTTGCTCCCTGCTGGCTGCTTCGCATTACATCGATTCCCGCAGTGCGTGGGATCTGCCGGTTTTTTTCTGTTGATTCGTCCGGTTTTGTCTGGTTCTTGTTTCTTACGAAGGTCACATGATTTTGTGACGTGTATGTGAAGGCACTTTATTTCGACGCGATCAAGGAATAAACTATATTGTTGTGAGTAGCGCCCATGTGTCTAGTGTCTCTTTCTATTTGTCCTCGTCCACACCAGCGCTAAGAAACTGCCTTTCCATTATGCATCAACAAGCTCACATCGCTACGCCCGTAGACGTCAAAGTTATTTGATTCCACACCGAACAAATCGGCGCACGTGTTGTGGGAGCGAAGCAGAAGTTGAAGAGGACGAACCGAGCGCGTACCGGTTAATCTTGAGGATAATGCCTGCTCGCACTACGCGGCTCAACGAAAAGCTTAAGTAGCTCCGTTCTCAAAAGAACCCAACCCGGTTTGTGATAAAACGCAAGCAAGCTTTGGAGCTGCTTGAGGCCCGTGTACTGTGCGTTATCGGTGCACGTTAAAGAACACCAGACGGTCAAAATTTCCGGAGCGCTCCACCACGACGTCCCTTATAATCACATCATGGTTATGGAACGCAAAAGCCCAGATATTATTATTAAGGTTTGGAGCATTGCGCACGCTAAGGCCCCTTTACGTTACACTATAACGACAAATGTAAAAATACCTATTAATCCAACGTTTCGGAAAGCACGGCGTATGCCGCCAGCGTTTTAGACATTATAATAGGAATCGATAAGTTAACCAAAGCCTCAGAAACTACGACGGAAGCAAGTGATCTGCTAAGGCTTCAACCTTCTTCTCCCTCACTCCGGGCTACCTCAGAGATAATGTCGCCACCGTGTTACGTCACGCTCCTTCGTAACAGCTTACGGCGCACGTGTGCTCGCTTTTGTTCGACGACATGGCGCAGCGGCAATCTTCGTGATCGAGACGAAATGCGCAGAAGGGCTTCTAGATGGTCTATGCGGCTCTCTCTTGCGCACTCGGTATACAGAAGCCCGGGTGAGGGACCTCCAGATCAACGTATGTAACCCCCGCGCCACGTCCCTGCGCAAGCTTTTTCGTACACCGGTACGAGCTTGCGTCAAAGGTGCCGGGCATTCCGAGCGAATAAGAAGCGAGAGGGGTGTACAAGAAGGAGGGTCTCGCTAATTCGCCTGCCGATGGCGTCACAGCTGCCTTGTACGCCTTGTAGCCGCCTATTCATCCGCTCACCTCGTCTCTGTTCAGACCGGGTGGGCCGTCGTCAAGAGCATACGGGCACCCTGCCGTAGGCGACGATAGAATGAGTTAACGAAAAAATGCCGGAAGAAAGGGCGGTTAGCGAAGAGGGAAAGGACGCGTAACCTCGATCGCCCGGCAGGCATCCGTTATCGCCACCCAGCTGCAAATTGTGAACGTCCACTCCCTAGTTCGGTGCAGCGGCTGACAACCTGAGGACACGCTTTTGAAGCGTCGACTAGACATCGATAATGTGGATGGAAAGTGTTCGATATTAAGGCGAAAGCCCCGGATGCCCCGTCAAGCGCGATGTCTGGCCGACGGCGTCGGCGGTGTGAACACGAGTGACGCAAAAAATCGCCTGATGACGCCACCATGACGTTGCGGGTCGCCAAACTTTGTGACGCCATCGCGAAGTCGTCGTGACGTTACTATGATGTCACAAACCAGGACATCACATGGTGACGTCGTCACATGACACTGTCGATTAGGCCGAGGGGGGAGGGGCGGTCATGGTGGCACCCATAGGTCGGCAAACTCACTCATGAGTCGACTCACTCGGACTCAGAGACTAAGATCCGGCCGTGAGCCTGAGCCCGAGTGAGTCCGGTTGAGGTAAATATTGGCGAGTCTGAGTACGAGTGAGCCCTAAGCGCAAAATATATTTCGTGAGTGAGTCTGAGTGAGCTCTGCCTTTAATTGTCGACCTATGGTCCTATCTACTCATCTTCAGCATTACTATCAGCATTATATCGGCTTAAGTTTCTTCTCAAATCTTTCCACAGATATTTAAACAATGTGCTACCCATATTTGTTGATACGAGGCGTGAGTTAGGGGGGAGGGCATGATTTTTTTTTTTTTGGCAAACTCCTTCAGGGGAAGTTCTTGATAAAGATATCTCATGCGAGTCGTACATTTCATTGAAAAATGTACTCACTGGAATGAAAGCACTGACAGCTCGTATTGAACGTACAAGATATAAAGGCGTATCGTAGAGCACCGCTCACGTTAGCTACTAGCGGTAAAGAGCATCGACACCGAGATTTGAAAAGCTAACTTTAAGTTGACGGATTCATGAGTCGACTCGCTCAGACTCAGGTGAAGCCGCGAGTCTGTGTCTGAGTGAGTACGGCTCAGTAATATGCCGGTGAGTTTGAGCCCGAGTGAGCCCGGTTGAGTAAAAGTACAGTGAGCGTAAACCCGAGTGAGTCCGGTTGAGGAAAATTTTGGTGATCCTGAGTCGGAGTGAGTCCTAAGAACAAAATATATTGCTTGGGTGAGTCTGTGTTAGCTCCAATTTCTTTGCTGACCTATGGTGGCACCACAAAACCACGTGACAAGCAGAAAGCATCAAATTCATCTGATCGCGAGCGCAAAGCCACGTTGAATGTAGAAAGCTTTCAGGGAAGAGGAGGGGAGATCGACACAGTCGACGGAGACAAAAATGAAGACAGCTTTCGCCTTCGAGTCGTCTTAGGCAAATGCCAAAATACACCATGTCACTTTTTGGTGCCATCCACTCACTGATCACCTCACTTCCGCGTCGATTTCTTCTTGTGAGAACTTATTATTTAGAGATATATGAAGTGACAGTGGCCTCCATTGTTCTATAACACTAACACCAAGTAAAAATGATTCTTTGAAGGGATCGGTGTTACCCGGCAAACGTTGTAAACGAAGCCTGTTAAACAGGCGGAGTAAATACACTCGTTGAACTCGTTCAGGAAACTTCAATACGAACAGTGGCTCACAGAGGCCCATGAGTGCATTCAGTCTAAGAAAAGCTTTAATTATTGCGTAAGAATTGCACCGCGATTTCATTCGAATGAGTTGCCTGTTCGTCAGTACTCTAACGCGTCAGGCTCCATAGGAACGCATGATGTGCTATCTAGGCATATATTACAATGCATTATCATTCGAAAGTCAAAACAGCACACTGAAGTTGCCCCAGCCAGTAACGACACCATGAGGGTAGTTGCAGCATCAAGAAACCATGCACAACATGCCGTCTTTGAATGGCTGATTTTGGCTAATGTCGACTGAAGTAGGTTCAAAAGATTACTCATGTCACCTGATGCTTACTTTACTGTTGTTAAGTGATGCGAATATAGATATCACTGATTAACTATATGACCACTGCCAAACTGGGAGTCTCTGCTACTTCCTTTGTTTGTTTTTATTGTTATAACACGAATGAAGGAGTTGTCGCCATATCTAGGCGAAGGCTACTCCTTCCTACTTGGTTGTTAGGATAAAACTAAAATTTGATAAGTTATTCAGTACGGCACTTCCGCATCTCGAGTGCTTAGAAAAAAAACGATGAAAAGTTCTTGAGCATGAAGTATTGCAGCAGCCAAGCGTTTCGACAAACGGACTAGCAGTTAAACAAAGATATCAACAAAGATAAATCTACACAAAAGCCGAAAAGCATAGGAAGCTTAGGCGTGTTTGTGAGACGTAACAAAATAACTGCGCAGCGCCAAAGTAAAGTCAAGTGAAGTTTATTTCCCCTTTCATACAAAGGAGGAAGCCGGGACTAAAAGCTGGAATGCCTGACGAAGGCTTCGACTCCCCCTTGTACAGTCTGACGTCAGAAAACACAAACACATAACTGAAAATATAACATAATAAATGCAACATCAGCTGCACTTGCAAGTGTGACATGGTGCAGTTCTGAAGCATGCAGCAGTGAAAATGGTGTTATACAAAACACAAAGCCAGAGTCGAGTAAATATTTCTTTGTTTCCTTTTTGAATATTTTCAATGAAACATCACAATCAACATTTGTAGACATTTTATTAATAGCAGCAGTTACCTGATCATTTCATTTTTGTTTCGCAATAGTTCGTACGCGTCTTAGGGACCCGGTGGATTTGTTTTCGATAATGGTATGCGTCATTAGAAAGATATTCTTTTGAGTATGCAACTGATTGGCCTTTAACATGCTGCAACAGCCGAAAAAGCTGGACTTGGTTCTTTAAGCAAATCGTAACTACTAAACAATGGCAACGTAGAAAAATCTTTGGGTCTACCACAGTAACCATGAATGAACGAGGACATACTAAAAGAGCAGACCGGACGAGCGGTGACTTCAAGCTGAATCTATACAAAAAAAAAAAAGAAAGAAGAAATCCAGTGTCAGACTGGCGCAATTACGCCTTCGCAGACGCTTCAAAATCACTGAGGTATGACACCACATTTTTCCGATAGATTGCGTTCACTATCAAGCAGATTCAGCGGATGTTGGCTGAAACACGCCTCCCCTTTAATCTTCGCTCTCCTTGTAATAAATTAAGTTCCAAGTCAGCGCTCATCCTGTCATCCCTTTTCTTGTGTCCTCGTTCGTCGTCTTTCCTAAGTTACTTTGTCACAAAAGCCTAATGGGCCCTTTTCATAATTTCGCAAGTGCCCTTCTCTGCGCTGCATATTCGCCCAAGTAATGGCGGCACCTGTCGTGCTTCAAGCGGAGACGCGGTCCTAGTTGAACGTGCTGGGGCTTGTCTGTTATGCGTGTTTATATCAAGAGAGCCGACTCTACTTTTCCACGTCATAGCGTAAGCAAACCGCGCTTGAACAGGCTGTTTGCAGTAAGTGACTAGCCGCCATTAGTTGTTCAAACTGCATAGCAGGAAAGCAAGCTTTACAATTTTGAAAAGGACAAATCCACGCAGGATCTCCTTCGGCAGGTGCCTTAGTGATGCATACGGGTAGAACGTTACCGAAGGTCACAGCGTTCTCAAGCACGTTGTTTTCAGGCCGCATCGCCATGGCATCTTTCGTCATCTTTCAATAGGCCAAGGGTTCTAGGTGGACTAGTTGGTTCGTGAACATTGTGGCGGAACAGCGCAAACGACGGGATGAAGAATGTACAGGACACAGCGCTGTCCTGTATATTCTTCGCCCCGTCTTTTGCGCTGTTCCGCCACAATGTTCAATCGTTCGTCTGCGTTTTGAACGGCCCCACGGAAGGTGCATTCTGCGACTGCAAACTTCGGATAAAATTTTCGGGAAGTCGTAATTCTCCTGATGCGTACTGTCCACCATGTCGATTTTACACTTAATTCTAGCGAGCAGAACCGTAGCCAGGTCTGGGGGGGGAGGGGCTAGGGGCCCGGGCCTTTCCTCGTCCATAATTTTGACGGAGGGATTCACCGAAAAGCAAGAAAGAAAATAGGTATTTTTCTCAAACAGTGAAGGCCTTCAGCAATTGCTCCCCCCCCCCCCCCCGAAAAAAATTCTTGGATACGGGCGTGCTAGCGAGGGCTTTTGTTCGACCACAGTGGCGTAGCCAGGGGGGGGGGGGGTTCAAATTTTCAGTTTTGCATACACGCGCACACACAAACGCGCGCGCGAGTATGCATTAGTATGACTGAGTCCCCCCATCCACCCCCCCTCAAAAAAAACTTCTGGCTACACTGCTGATCGACCGCTAGGAAATTCAATGAAGCCTTCGTAGACAGTGTTCCGTTTCACATATGTTTCGCACAGTGTGTGCAACGCGTGTATGTGGTTAAGACGGCATATTATTCTTATCTGAAGTCGCTAACCTCCGCTCCAACATTCTCTACTACCCTACAAGGCACCATGTGTATTGGTCTGTGCCTCACCCACGTACTAACTACGGTTTTCTAACTCTAAACTATACCTGCCTTCTCTGCTTAATATCTCACATCTCCATCCGCGAACTTCGGAACTTATTTCGTTAATGTGTGCATTGCCCTTGCGCTATATTTCTTTTCGTTTTTTTTTTTTTTTTTTTTTTTTTTTTTTTTTTTTTTTTGTGTGTGTGCAATTGGCATTGAATGCATCATGAGATATGCTGTATTTGTAGCGATTCCCATTTTATTGTGCTCCATGTTTTTCTAGTATTTTTTTTCTGTGTTTTTCTTGCAACGCCATTAGCATGTGTTGTTTCTGTTCTGTGCATACCGCAATACCGATGTATACAAGGGGGAAGGGAGCATTGTCAAGCCGCGATTGAGTGGCTTTTTTTTTCTCTCTCTTATCCTCAGACATGTGTTTATGTATGCATGTCTGGAATAAAGACTCAGACTCAGATATACTCGTATTCTGCAGGCTTGCATGTGTAGCGCAGTGCACAAAGATAAACAGAAAACACAGAAACTCGTAACAATGACGGTGCACCTGTTAGGTGACACCGAAAACCCAGCAATAAGAAGATTATATGCAGCCCAATGGTTAAGGCTCTAGCTGCTCTAGCCATCGGATCATGGCGCCCCGGTCTCAAACACAGCCCCGCCACTAATCTTCGTTTATTTATTTATGGCGATAAATTGCCTTGCGTGAAAGGGGTAGGGATAGGCCGTTTTCACGTTTAGTCGCACAGACATGCATTTGACATGTTCGATAACTCGTGCTATTGTCCGCAAGGAGTTACGGAGTCGCCCTCTATCGGACGCGCCTCGATTGCGTGTTAGGCAGGATACCGCCGCGCGCTGTCGGCGCTCCACGAAACACCTCGCGGAAGCGCTCCAGGACGTTTCTGTGGGTACTTTCGAAGCGAAATATGTTCTTTACTGTTAAAATAATAATTTTCGACGAACTGAAAGCACAACATAGTTTACACTCGTTGTCTCTTTGCACAAAACGGAGCGCCCGCTTTACGCGTGCAGTCACCGCGATGGAGACCCCTGAACCGGCTTCTTGCGTGAAATGTAGTCAGTCGCTGAGTGCAAACTATGTGACATATCTTGTTAGAGTAGACTGCCTGTACAACCAAATGTAGCATAACAGAAAGAAGCCTCAAGCCAGTGATCGCACGGGTTCGCGGCGACCGACGGAGCTTTTGCATGTATGAGCGTCTGCATGTATGTTCGTAATGATGGTTTCGCTTTCGCTACGAGCTTGCTTTGGTACCGTGCCGTGAACATTACGCCGCAAAGTATGAGAATTTGTGAGTACAAAAACAACTATTGTTGCGCGAACGCTATCAGAGCAGTTCAAAAAGAATTTTGCTACAACTACGACTTCGGCGCCCCTATGAAAACTTGTGATGTCCTGTCCTGACGATTCAACGTTTTTTTTTTTTCGGTCACAATTTGTGTATGTTTCAAGGTCATTGAATATGTTGCATCGTACTGCATATTGGTCGGTCTTCTAAGCGAGCAAGTGCCGCTGCTTCTGTTATTTCAGTGTGTTTGTTTCGTTTGGTTCTCCCACAGAGACAGCAAATGCGATGATATTAAAAAAATATATGCGCTCCTTAATTATCGTTTCCTTTGCACTGCACTGAACTTGCCGCTCTCTGCCATCAAGAAATTCATAGACCAAAGCTTCACCACATCGAGATTGCATGTGGAAGGAGAAATGGTCCACGAGGCCATGTAGTAGTATGCAACGCCAAGGAAACGAAAGAAAATACATTAACGTTCACCGGACTTGTTCTGCAAACGTCGGTGTGAACAAAAACCCACATGAACTTCAAATAGTGGTGAAGAAAGAGAAGTTATTGCAGCAACCTGCAGCTGCAAAGCAGGGTAACAACAAGGCGTAAAAGAGTGAAATGCAAAATTTTATAGCCCCGCATTATTTGGCGAGTTGCGCAGCAATTATGGCAGTATGTCGTGTCTGACGTGCACAGCGCGGCATCTTTTCCACATAAATAAATAAGGCTCCAAGGAAATGCATGGGGTTGGAGGAGTTTCACAAATAAATTTGGGCATTTTAGCACGTAGTGTTTGCGGCATGGCAATGCACGGTTGACGGAAAGAATGTTATTGCCTACATAAATGCAGCACACACCAGCCACAGCATTTGACTCGCTCGCTATGCACATCCACCAGCAAACGTCGTGTACAGCTTATGAAGGCGAAAGCCTTCGATGCCTCATCAAACGGTAAGATTCAGCGTCGGCGTCCCCGCGTCGGCGGCGTCAGCACGAGTAATGCAAGAAAAAAGATCACCATCACGTGATGACGTCACCATATGACGTTATCATGACGTCACGTATTGTCCAAATTTTTCTGACGTCGCCATGACGCCCCACAACGTGATGTCACATGATGACGTGTTCACACGACATGGTCGCTTTGCACAGCCTCCGTGATCGGTGGTTCGATGACGGAGGCAGTGCAAAACCACGTTAGACGCAGAAAGTTTTTGGAGCGGGGCGGGGGGCAAATCATATCAACTGACAATAAGGAGAACAAGGCGGCGGCTTTCGCCTTCCGGCCATCTTAGGGGAATGCATAAGGAACCCTGTGAGGTTTTTAAATTCAACGTATCTAAACAATGACTCGGGTATCTGCAGCCCTATTGTAGACACTGAGCACGGGGCCGAAGATGGAAGAGGTCGCACGGGAGCGTTCTGAGATGGTATCGCACGAGATAAAAGCCAGCGCCTCTTCCATTCTGCGGGAGATAAGCATCATTAGCCGGCCGGAAGCGTGCGCGAACGATCGTCTCAGTGCGCGCTTTCTGCTGCTCATCATCACAGCCGCGACGCAGTAGCGAAAGTCATCGTCGCGGAAGTGCTTGTTGTACACCCGACTCGTAGCCGATGGCTGCTTGCCGGTTCTTAGCTTCACAACCCACTCTTCACGCAGTTTCTTGTCCCATGGTCGCCAGTGCAGGCTCACACCGGACTCTGTTGCGTACGTCCGGCACTGCAGCACTGAGCAGCAAAAGCAGCATGTTCATCGCTTTCGGAGCCAGCCAGTCCTATTACAATGGGTTCATTGTGTCCAAAATGCGAGAAAGCCTCCGAATTCGTACAGACCGCAGCGCAGGTGGAGCTCGAAACTCGTTTTCAAAGCACGCGGCAGCGCTTCACAAGCAGCCGATGCGGCCGCTAAGACCGCGTGATCCTGCAGACCACGTCACCGACGTCACGCCGACGGTGGCGCCGGCGTTTCCTGTGGTGGCCCTCAAGGCCAATATTCACTATACACTCCGTTTGGGACCTATAGGGGGGCGCCTTGAAAACCGCGCGCAGCGCCGCGAGTGGTGCGGCGGGCGTGCAACGTTGAGAGCCTTAGCAGACAGCCGCGCCTCATTGCTTTGACAGCTATGGTGGCACAAGCGCCCGTAGCCGGCGCGTTCGTGCTTCGAGCTGGATTTAAAGATATCGTCATTCTGCCGCGACGCCACCATGAATAAAAGGGAAAACCTGCACGAAAGCGGCCACGTTTCCCACGTTAGTGAGCGCCTTGCTGCGCGTCGTGAGTACTGACGGGTAAATGATTGCGTCAGGTGTGTGTAATGCAAGATGCTTACTCTATAACTGTCGCGGTAAGTTCTCAATCTCTGACACTTAGAATATTATTGGTGCGTGTCCACTACCCGCGTACTTGCAGAATACACAGAGCATTTAGAATTATCGATGGCTCCACGGACACTCGCCGTGGAAATCACGGTGAGTTGCCGGGCGGCGTGCTCCTTTGTTGCGGCTTCGTGCCACGGCGATTTGCTGCCACCGAGTCTCGCAAAGTGCTTTGCCTGAAATTGTCGCGGCATCATCATCGCTCATCATGATCACAGTCTTTACCTCACCGCTCGCGCTGCTCATGCTTAAGAGCTTGAGGCGCGGGCGAGAAAGAGAACGTGCGACGATTTCGGCCAGAGAGGACGCCGAAGCCCCGTTTCGTCTTTCGCTTCACCTTGTAAAGTGGCGACGACGACGGCACGGTCACTTCGGCAATCGTCACGTTTGTCATTCACTACAACCTCTTGCGTTGTTTATGTTGCTTTCCGAAACACACTGGCATGCACATCCGTCGCTACAGCATTCGCAAAGCTTCGTTTTTTCGTACAGACCCCGTAGTTCTGCTACTCTGCGTCTTGGCTTGATCCTACCGAGTGCGCATAGTGCTGCTGGGCGGCTAGTTGTGTTTACGGTAATATGCTACGCGTAACCTAGTTCACCCCTTCACTGATGATCCTATCAACCCAGCAAAGCACTAATTCACCTCGCATTACATACCCCAGAACTGCGAAAGGTAGACGGCGAGGTAATGAGGTCCATTAAAATGTTCCATCAGTCTTGAGCAGAACTATAATTCAGCTCAAGACTGATGGAACGTATGCAAGGCATTCTCACCAGCTCTGTGGCAGCAGGAACATCACGCAAGATCATTGCACCTGTAGAGGTGGTGTCTCAGACCAATACCAAGCATGCAGCGGCAGAACGCGAGACGGTTGAGGGAGCGGGAACCAAACATTTTTTTCGTCGCACAGCCGTGATTCACTTATGTCGCTGCCCAATAAAGCAGAGACGAGTCGATAAACTGTGAAACGTCGTTCCCGCAGGACACGACGTGTACCTGTTGGTACAGTCGACCACACAGCAATTCATTGATTACGATAAACTACGTGCTAGCGGGCGTGGGAGAGCGTTTGGTTCTGCTCGGGCTCTCAACGAATGTCTCCTCTGACGGCCGCGCGGCGGCGCGCTAGTCGCAGTGCACGGAGTGTATACTATACTGTCACGTTAAAGTGACGGTCTTCTTCCGTAAGTACGCAGACGAGGCGACTTGAAAGCAAGTACACTTTATTTGGGTGAACATGTACCCAATAAGAAAAAGGCCCCATACACAATTGATAATCAGTTCTTGCGGATTTAGCGTACGTCTTTTATTTAGCTTTGATAAAGCGGAAGATCTAGCTAGTATTTTAGCTTCGTTTTTAACAGTGTAGCGCGATAGCGTTGTCGGGCACAGTTCGCGTCGCTTTCTGACTCGATTGCTGATAGTTCGATTCTTGGTGGACAGCTCAACTGTGCCATGAGCTTTTTTTTTTTTTTTTTTATTAGCGCCAGTATGCCCTACGGCATACGTTAAATAAACAGAAAGAGTTCTTTTTTCCGTATGAAGGCCAGGAGTGGTCGGTGCAGAGGACCGTGCGTCCAGCGCGTCAAGTCAGGTGGTCGACCGGGGTGGTAGTGAAGGCCGTGTAGGTGGCGGGTGCGAGCCTTGTGAAGGCCCGGACAGGTCCTCAGTAGGTGATCGAGCGTTGCCTCTGTGGCTGGGGCAACGCAGAAGGGGCGTGTCGTTGGGGGGAGGCTGTGCCCCGGATGTCCATGTAGGCCGGATGGCAGGAGTCAAGGCGGCGCCCACACGAATTCTCCTGAGCGCAACCTCCTCTCGGCGAGTTAAGCCGCCGGGAAGGTCCGAATGAGTGCACGCGTGGAGCGCCGGAGGGTTTCTTTGTGCAGAAGCAAGCTGTCCTTTGGGGACAAACGAAGCAGAGGCAACGGGTGTTGGACTTCTGCTGGATGGCAAGAGGCATCTGCGTCCAGTTGAGCCGGTGCAGTCCGTCGAGTCCACAATACGCGGACAGGACAGGCGCACGAGTGAATCAGTCGGTGTATATCAGAGGCTATATCCAGGGAGCTGGTCACTTTTCGCAGCTCTCGAACTGCCTGCGTGGAGTCCGTATATATGAGCAGTCTATCGAGCGACAAGCGATCCACCTTGGGTATCATGACAGTTAACCCGTCCCGTACAGCAGCGAGCTCCGCCAACACCGACGGAAACGGTGCCTCTGTAACATAGTTGTACGTAACGCTTTACAAGTAATCGATCACTAGTAATCAATTACATTTTCTAATAATTTTGTAATTTAATCGATTACTTCTACGAAACTGTGACGTTCTGGGTAATTAAGGTAATTTTTTGTAGTTGATTACCGGCAATCAATTAGTTTTGTTTTTTGTTTTTTGTCTAGAATCAGGTTTCAACCAGTCTTCCACGGCTGTTGTCGTCCTGTCACCCGTCCTGTCAGACGGGGTGTTTTTACAGAGCCCATTCTTTCGCCTTTTCCTTGGCCTTAACTGCAACACCTTGCCTAAGCGCAACAGCGAAGCGCGACGTCTCGTAGAGGACACGGACACTAGCATCGAAGCACTGCGCAACTACGAGCTGGTGCGCAAGGTGTTTCTGCATTATAATACTGCCCTTCCCTCCAGGGCACGCACTCAAGAGTGTTCGGTGTAGCAGCTCACCTCTTAACGAGAAAACGGTGATGAAATTTGAATAGCAGCTCCTGTTAAAAGTTAACAACATGTAACACTAATCGCAGAAGCCACAGTAAGCCACCCGGCCTTCAAGCAAGCCTCTAGCCTTCTCTCTGCCATGCAAACCATGGTCGTTCGTTATAGTTCGAGTAAACTTGTGTCAATGTACTACGGCAATTAAAGTTTGAAGAAAGTGACGCAAAAATAATCGACTACATATTTCTGTAATTAATCACTCAGTTACTTTTTCTGCAGCTGTAATTGATCACTTTGACCAATTACATTTTAAGGCAAAAGCCTTTAATGTCTCATGCTCGCGTCCGTCCGGCGTGCGTCCGTCCGTCCGTCCACCCGTGTCCGTCCGTCGGTGTCCATCCGTCCGTCCGTCCGTCCATCCGTCCGTGTCCCCGCCTGCCCCTGGCATCTCAACGTCTCGCCCACCAGCCGCCGCTCTATCGTCGTCGCCAGCCAGCCCACGTCAACTCGACCAGTCAAGCATCCATGTTTTGGTCAGACTGAACTCGGGTTCCTCTCCGCTGGGCCGCTCAGCCGCGTTAGAGCTAGACTATCTAGTTTAGATCATTGAACTTACGTTTTGGTTGTAATAAGGAGTGGTTTACCTTGCGCAGTGATCTTGTTACTAAGTGTAGTTTTGTATACATATATAATTTTCACTTTAATTCTTGAATAAATGTTTCGTGTGTTGGTTTGTTAAACCAACTGCTTTGTCAATAAGACTCTCAGTGGCTCAGCCATAGAGGGCCGTTACGAACCAAAAGAAGAATTTGCATCACAACACCCAAGGTGCTGCTTCTTCAAGACTTCTCGTAGAAGTTTCGTAGCTTTTAAGGTGAAAGCCTTTAATGTCTCATGCTCACGTCTGTCCGGCGTCCGTCCGTGTCCGTCCATCCGTCCGTCCGTCCGAGCCCTGGCACGGAGCCAGGTGGCCGTCGGGGTGTGCAAACGGACGCCGGTCGCGTCGGACTCTACAGCGCTCGCGCTTTGCTTGCGTAGCGTCGCTGTGCCAAGCGTTTGGAATAATTCTGACCGACGCCGTCTCAATGGACACAGGCGTTCGCGGAACACACTTTGGAATTTACAAAGGATCCGTCAATTTAAGCGCTGGAACGCGGATGGCGTTTGCACGATGCGCAAAGCGCGAGAAAATACTAACGCATGCGAACGGAGGAAGATTCGTTTCGCGTCTCGGTGCGACTCGCGGTAAAAAAATTAAACAAGAAAACACGCACACATTCGGTTTGTGTGTTATCGCACTGAGAGTGTAAAAGGGAAAAAATTACACCATCTCCCGCTAAAGGGAACCATGTGTAGATGTGAAGCAGCGGGCGCTAACGCTTACACTGGCGGCGGCGTTGACGCTGGCGCTCATCGCAGCGTTGCGCAGGAGAGAAAACTGGGGAGGCGCAAAGCAGGCAGTGATGGAGCAGTGTTTCCTACTGGAACATGCCAATCGCTGCTAATGGCCAATGAGAGACAGAAGACTCCGACTGGACAGAGAGACCCGCACTCCGCTTTTAGTTAACGCCCACGCTGCGAATTTTTATTGTTCAACAACGCACAGGAGAAATCTCCCACCGGCACCACCTTGGAGGTCAAGATCCATTGCCATATATATGGGGTGGCCAGTGAACGGTTGTGCAGCGCGAGCAGTCGGTTTTTTCAACCAAGAAACTCGCTAGCAGACGCTGCCTGCGTCGGCGTCGCGAGGCGAGAGAGGGGGGGAGCGTAGGAGAGGAGAGAGAGGGGGGTGACACGCATGCGCAGTGGGAGTGTGAACGCCGTGGGCAGGGATGCGTAGAGGGGGGGGAGCGTAGGAGAGGAGAGAGAGGGGGGGCGCGCATGCGCAGTGGGAGTGTAGACGCCGCGGGCAGGGATGCCTAGAGGAGAGAGGAGGGGAGGCGCATGCGCAGTGAGGGTGTGGCTGCCGCGGGGAGGGATGCCTAGAGGAGAGAGAGGGGGGAGAGGAGGTTTTTTATTTTTATTTTTTAAAGGGTTTGCGCATGCGCAGTAAGGGTGGGCACGCGGCACACCACCACCACCACCGGATTAAGCTTCGCCATAAGATGCTTCACATCTAAAAGACATGGTATAGTCAGTCGAATGGCCACACGCTTTCGCCGTACACACTTTGGAATGTACAAAGTGTCCTACAGTTTTTAGAAGAAGTCATTGTATTGTAATCGGTTGCTTATTTTCTCTAACTTTACTGATCAGACCATGAGTTTGCCCACGTGACATTGGCCGTTAACACTTCTAGGGCGCCTACTGCAGGTTGAGTTGCGAAGCACGCAGTTACACCACATTCCACCTTGTTGCATAGCAGCGAAGTACACACTACGAATCTCTAAGGCAATATACGGACATACTTCGCTCCACACTTTGTTCATGATGTGGCTGATTATCATTATAATCACCCAGACCATGATGATAATTAACCATTAACATTGATAATTGACTGAGCCCTTTGTAATGGGTCGCCAGCTTTAAATCCGAAAACAACGAAATGGGCGAGCTAGACGCGCGTTTAGCGAGCTCAAATGCTTTTTTTTTTCAATTTTTTTACTCAGGCGACGCCGCGAAGACGAAGTCGACGAAGCAAACGCGTAGGCTCACTTCTCTTTTGGACCTCAAACGACCTTAAAACATAAACATTTAAGGCTTTAGACTACTGTGTAATTTATTGCGGGTGAATACTTGGTGTCCTTTTAAAGGGCCCCTCACCAAGTCACATAATAAATTTTAGTTATATGCTGGAAGTTGTGTGCCCGATGAAGAGCATTATGCCGCAAGAATTTTCCCAATGGGTTCATTACGAGCTGAGAAAACCAATATTTCTAAGAGGCGCGAAACCATGATTGGAGAAGGCGAACTTGAAACCCTAGCCACTCGCTCCGCGTAGCCTTCGCAAGTCAAATCCCTTCCCTGCCCTCTTCAGCATCCGAGCGGGAAGATCACATCACGCATACGCGTGAACACGTCATGCGCATGCCAAGTCACGTGCGCATGACGTGCCCGACCCACCCGAGCACGCCAGCGGTGTTTTCGTGTTGTGCCGACGTTGTCTGTGGCACTGGCTCATGATGCCGCAACTCCAGTGCCTGTTACGGGCACGAGAGTAGCGGTACCATGAGCCAGTACCGCATGAACATTTAATTAGACGCGGGCGAATAAATGAGCCTAATGAGTGCTCGAACACGCCAGAAAACTACTTTCATTGTCAGGGCTGGCGTCGGCGCGAGGCGCAAACCGCGAAAACACGAAACCATGCGAAACGGAGGCAGATTAGTCCCGCATCGTGTTGCGATTTACAGTGAAAGAAAGAAAAACACGCACACATTCCGTTTATATGTCTTTTTAGGGGCGAAGCTCCTTAGGGTGTGGGTCTCTCCCTCCTCTGTAGTTGTAGTAGTAGTAGTAGTAGTAGTAGTAGTAGTAGTAGGTAGGTAGGTAGGTAGGTAGGTAGGTAGGTAGGTAGGTAGGTAGGTAGGTAGGTAGGTAGGTAGGTAGGTAGGTAGGTAGGCAGGCAGGTGGCCATGTGTAGTGGAATGTACCCACTCCACGTGATAAAGATGACGATCGATAACGCAGTATAGTGGAATGTACCCACTACACGTGATAACGATGAAGTATAAGCGCGTTACAGTACAATGGAATGTACCCACTACACGTGATAAAGATGACGATGACGCAGTATAGTGGAATGTACCCACTACACGTGATAACGATGAAGTATAAGCGCGTTCCAGTATAGTGGAATGTACCCACTACACGTGATAACGATGGCAATGACGTTGATGACCATGAAGTATAAGCGCGTTCCAGACCACACACTCTATTTCTGCCATGGATGAAAACGATCGAGCTTCGCCCACTCATCATCATTCACTTCGTGGATATGGCGTGATTTTTTTACTTCTCTCAAATTTCATTGATTTATTCAAGCAACAAATTGTCGGGAATAAATAAAGAGAATGCGCATTTGCCTGCGCACGTCCGGCATTGCATGTGTGCTCCGAATTTCCGAAGCATCAAAGTTTTGGGCCAAAGCCACGATAGCACTGCCCGGGAACTGATGGAAGCCTTTTATATTTCGACAAGAGAGGATGCCTGTGTTAGCCAAACTTCAGGGTTTCTTTATTCGATGGTGAAATGAGGTTCTTGCGTGGCCTGTTGCAATCTGCAGAGTGTGACAATGCGATTATCGTTGTTACCACGTGATTGGTGGGCATATTTATTGACTAGGACGTAAAATACAGACAGTTGAAAGTTTTCGCTCGTCCGTGTCTTCTCTGTCCTTGTGTTATTAGTGCGCAGTCATAATTTTCTTCCCAACAATTTACACAAACTACACATGTAGCGTCAAATTTTTATCGCAGTGTCACGCGCTACTGTGGGCGGGATGAGAGCACAGATGTCTACGTTGAGGAGCGTCGTCAAATCACTGGCAATTACGTAGGGTCATTCCTTGTATTACGTCATCGACTCCTTTGGGCATTCGTCCGCGAGACGAAGGGCAAGCGACGTCGAGCTTGAAATTTGACCCATTTCCGCGGCGCGTATCGTTCCAAATTTCTGCCGACATGATCGAGAATGCCCAGTGTGCTGTTCAGCTCAAAATGGTCAGACCTGTTGAGGGTCCTTTTAACAATAATAATTCTATACCGACTTGAAATTGTGTGTTTAGAAAAGTGTTCCACGACGTACTATGCGAGGACCATGAAACGGAGTAGTTGTAAACACTTCAGCAAGATAATACGTGAGCTAATGTTTGCCTGCTTTTGGCCAGCCGTCACTGTTGCTCAAGGCTTTTCTGCTATCTGCTACCGAAATTGTTCCCGAGAACTCAGTGCGATGTAGTGAAGACATCTGATTATCAGTAATTTCACATCTGGCGTATGTCTTTTGTTTAACTATGATTAAAACAGGATATTAAATGGTTAGATTTGTTTACTATGGACAAGAAACGTCAATACATACATTGTGGTCATTCAGAAAGAGTACAGCAATGAGACCGATTAAACGACGAAGAATCGCGCGTCGCGTCTCCTCTTTAACCCGGCCTTGCGTGGTGGATGAACTGTCAAGAAATTTGATATTACCACGCGCACTTTTTTCTTTTGTAGCGAGAGCTACATTGGCCGTATTCTCGCCGTTTCGCTGTGGCCAGTGGCCACAACGCGTGCTGAGCCGTCGCCTAGCAACCGCCGCATCTGGCGTGACGTAATAGGGGGGATCCGGCGTTGCATCGTATATATAGAAGGGGCGGCTCGGTGTGATTCGTTGGCAGATATGGAAGGTGAGTCGGAGAGATTGAAAGAAGCCAGGCGAGCTTTGACGTCGTCCAACTGCGTTGTATCGGCAGCTAAGCGCACCGTTCTCTGAGCTGCATCACTCTGCCGTCTCTGTTCGATACGCCTAGCAATGTACCTCTCGCTACGCACACCCAGGCATAACTGAGTTAAACCACAGCCAGTTTTATTTCCATGAAACCAGGCTTCACTCACGAAGACGACTACTCGTCTTACTACCGCTTGGCACGGGCCGCGCCGAAATGTTTAAGATCTTTCAGGATTGCTTTAAGGCGAAAGCCTTTAATGTCTCATGCTCACGTCCGTCCGGCGTCCTTCCGTCCGTCCGTCCGTCCGAGCCCTGGAACGGAGCTAGGTGGTCGCCGGGGTGCGCAAACGGACGCCGGTCGCGTCGGACTCTACAGCGCTCGCGCTGTGCTTGCGTAGCGTCGCTGTGCCAAGCGTTTGGAATCATTCTGACAGACGCCGTCTCAATGGACACAGGCGTTCGCGGAACACACTTCGGAATTTTCAAAGGGTCCGTCAATTTAAGCGCTCGAACGCGGATGGCGTTAGCACGATGCGCAAAGCGCGAGAAAATACGGACGCATGCGAACGGAAGAAGATTAGTCTCGCGTCTCGGTGCGACTCGCGGTAAAAAATTAAACAAGAAAACACGCACACATTCGGTTTGTGTGTTATCCAACTGGGAGTGTAAAGGAAAAAAAGACATGGTATAGTCAGTCGAATGGCCACACGCTTTCGTCGTACACACTTTGGAATGTACAAAGTGTCCTTCAATTTTCTGTTTTTTTTTTTTTTAAGGGAGACGTTTACACTTGCCGAGTAAAGCTTAACAGCGAAGCTGGTGGACCTTAGGGGCTTAACTTGGCCTTCTTGGCTGATGCTAGGTCTTTGTTGGCGTAGACAAAGTAGAGTCGAACCACAGCCTGTAACAGACCATGCAAGCACGTCCAAACTCTAGCGCCAGAACTAACGTGCAAAGCTGGCTGGGGCGACCCCGTGATGTAGTCGGGTGTCTGCCCATAGGACCGGAACCAGCCAAGGCACAGGGGGAAATCGAGCAGAGTAGCCGGAGCTGATAACAGGAACGTTTATTTACAGTATTTACATACTGAAGGTAGCGTGATTTTACATGATGCAGGAAGATCTCTGGAGTGTCTCGGCGCTCACGTTTTAAGGCCTTGGTCTTCCCAAGATTCCCTGCACGGGAAAACAATTAAGTCCAGGATAGTCCGATCAAGATGTAGTCTTCATATCCGCCTCAAAAATGGGAAGGTCAAACGCCGCCTCCTTCCCAACCCTGGAAAGAGCGAAGAGGCACGCCCAGTTCGTCCAGCGGCAAGGGAGACAACAACACAAGACACAGCACAGCACAATGACCGGTTCGTGGTGTCGCACGTGCAGACCAGCTGTGTAGTCAGGTGCAGTGTTAAATGCTGACGGCTAGCACCCGGGCGGGCCACGAAGGCACTTCGGAGTGCGGGAAACGTTTCTGAAGATGGACACTAAGTTCTCGGCTGATTGTTCGGTGCGTCTCGTAGCACGATGAACAAAGCAAGCAGCCTCGACTGCAAACAACCCCTCCCAGGCAATGGAATCGTCAAGGTCGGTCGGGAGTGTCCAAAGGGGTTTGACGAGGTGCGCTGGAGGGTTCAGAGCATGATTGCCGTGTTGTCGCCGCTACAGGTGCACATCGGGGAACGCTGACCCGGGAATAAAGCAGGGCAGACTGGCGAAATAATTCCGATCGTCCAAGTGGCACCAAGCCATAAAGTCCGATCATAACACCCGGTAGAAGCGCTAGCCTTTTGTCGGCGGACGCGGCTGATAAGCAAGGGTGCGTGATAAGCAACGGCGCGGAGGATTTTTTAGATGCGAAGCATCTTATGAACGAGCTCCGTCCCCCCCCCCCCCCCCCCTTGTCCGCCGTGGCCAGATGACGATGACGCTGATGACGATGAAGAATAAGCGCGTTCCAGACCACACATTCTCTTTCTGCCATCACGGCACATCACATGCAAGGCAGCCACTATACGTCATGATGATGACGATGATGCTGATGACGATGAAGAATAAGCGCATTCCAGACCACAAATTCTCTTTCTGCCATGAATGAAAACGATCGTGAACGCGCTCTCGCCCACAAAAGGCAAAGCGGCAACGCCGACAACAACGGCAAAAACACTGTACACTCGCGTTGTCACTCATTTACATGTGCGAGAGGGCAATGTCACGGGGGGATTTACGTTAAGAACGATCCCGAGTGCTTCGCATACTACTCAGGGTTCCCTTACGGGGAGATGTGTGTTTTTTTTTTCCTTTTTCTTTTTTCTTTTGCGGACACCCGACGATTTACCTCAAGCTTTAAGAGCTTGGCTTTTAATACATCCTAATAAGGCTGCAACAGGAGCTAGTTGGTACGTCTTGATCTTGTAACGCTCTACCAGGTATGACACAGAGAGAGAAAAAACGAGACAACAGCGGGTGATAAGCGAACTAACACGAAAGGGGAAGTGCATTGATGAGAGACTTAAAGGGCATAATTATGCCGTTTCGCTGTTGACGAACACTGGCCATTCGGCTTCTCACGGTGCATAATGTAAGTGCACGGCGATGTGTCATGACAGAAAAAGTTTTAGCGCGCTCTTTCGATCAGACAGAAAGGGAAATTACCGAAGCATTTCATATGCGCATCAGCGAAGGGTGCGTCAGCCACTGCCTCAACCCCCCCCCTCTCAAAAAGAAAACTTTTTGAAGGAAACTATGTTACCGCGCACATAACTCATGACACGTGTCTGTGGTATTGTTTGACAGGTTGATATGCTTTTTTTTTTGTTTTTGCCTACCAATTTTTTAACACGAAAGTGTTTTATGCCGGGGTCCACCAAGATTTGAGTGACGTGCTTCCGTCACGGAAATGACGTCGAAAAAATACGCCTGATCAGAGGACAAAGAAAAAAAGTTCCGTCAACGGGAATCGAACCTACGACCTCTTGATCGGCGACAACAGATACCGGGCACGCCTACCCATTGCGCCACGGTCACATACTCTGTAGCATTTAAAAACAAGTCTTTTATATCTACCAGTGTCCTCTCACAGTGCTCTTGCTAAAGTGAAGTACTGCATTATGACCATGAAATGCACGATTAGTTCCTTCAAAGCGACGTTTCTACGCGTCCATCCCATTCAGCGCGTTTCGAATAGGAAAAGTGCAATTTTGTCGACGCGTTAACACACTGCCAGGTGGCGTTCTTACCCCTAGCATCGGCCTCGCTCATAGCATCCGTCCATTCAAAAAATAGCTCTGGGACGCGCGAGTGCTTCACGTGGCCGTAACTCCGCGTTCCCCGCGAAAAATCACAGCCGGCCAATGGGGAAGACGCGACCCGCAATGCGTTTCCCTCTGGTCGGGCAGCGTTGTTCAATAACTATAACATGTCGCGAGTAGACGACATTAGCCCAAGTTCGGCGTCCAATCAGTGACGCTCTTCTAGCTGTCACACCGCTTTCTATGATTCCGCTCTCACCGTACATCTACCACAAGCACCTATGACCACAAGGGTTTGTTTAATCATTGATCATGAACGTTAGTCGTCGGGATACAGATGTACCACCAAGCGTCAACGTGGATGCATCCACGTTAAACGGTGCTATAACTGTCAAACAGCAACAGACATTGTGGAAGAAACATGCACCCGGTGTATAATCGGACTCGAAGAAGGGCACGCGCTCAAGCCTTACTAAAAGCAGCCACCCTACACGCGGCAGACGTGGCTTTTGTAGACGCCGCTAAATACGTAGACAAGCCCTACTTTGCGGCTGCGGCGGTCGCCCCCCGACGGGACAGCCCTCAATGCTCTTACCATACAAACAATGAACGCCTGCGAGGCCGAACAAGTGGCCATTGCCCTTGCTCTAGCCCTCCCTCAGCGCGACACAATATTTACGGACTCCAAACCCGCTGCACTGGCATACCGCCGCGGTACAATATGCCAGGCAGCCTTAAGCGTTCTAGCATCCGCTCAAATAAACGCAGACAAGCATATCCACTGGTTCCCGGGGCATGAAGGCCTCAACGTTCAACCAGGGGTCCCCAACGGTAATGAGCTGGCCCATAACCTCGCGCGAGATCTTACGCGCCGCGCGGGGATGCGGGCCGGCTCACCGGCCGGGGACCCCAACACTCACCTGGAGCCTCTCCTCTCTTATCACGAGATTTGCTCGCACTATAAGTTATCTAGAAAGGAATTCCCCTCACCTCACTCAACACTAAATAAAGCGCAACAACTAACGCTTAGACTCCTCCAAACGCACAGTTACCCCAGCCCCTATACCTGCAGCAAATACCTCCCAGATATAAGGCCAGAATGCCCTATAAATGTCAACATCCGAAGTGCGACTTAACTCACATGCTGTGGCAGTGTCCCGCGCTAAACGCTTGCTTCGGGTCTCCTGCCACCGAGGACGACTGGTTCAACCACCTCAGGAGCCCTGACAGGGCCCTTCAACACCAGGCCGTCCAGAAGGCTCAAAAGGTGGCTGGCGAGCTCCGACTCCCAGTCCCCACATGGGCGGAGCCACCGGGCCGGCCCCCGTAAGGGGTGCCCAGGCTCCTTCAGGACCTTTAATAAAGTTAATTCTCTCTCTCTCTCTTATATCAATGTACAGTAAACATTCAACTACTTCTGTAAGGACAGGTTTCACTTTCGTGTTATACCGATTCCTATGACAGAGAGATCAACCATGTTTTTTTTACTACTGAATTTCTTTCCCCACCTTTTCGTGTTCCTCCTTTCTTTTGTGCACATAAGCCTGTCCATTTTCGAAGTAAAGTAAGTTGTTAGTTTACGCCTCACCACGTGTTGTCTCTCGTTTTTTTCTTCGGTGCGTGTGACACCTGGCAGTGCATTGCAAGATGATGATGATGTTTTAAAAAAGTTTTGATAAGATTCGACGCATTACGCGAGTAGTTGATCTTATTCTGGAGATAACACGAGCCCCAGCGAAAACGCTGCAATGTTCGACATGGCATGTATAAAAGTCGAGGTGTTTCACCGACGATCCGATTGTGGACGATCGACGACTGTGCTCGTCGCTGTCACTGTCCTGCGAGTGTAACTTGTGCTTTGAGTGTTCCTTTTGCAGGGCACAAGTTCGCCCAATAAATTACTCAGTCTTCAACGGTTCGACAGCTCAGTTCTTCACCTTCACGGACGCGTGACAAATCTTCGGCAGTCCGCAACGGAGCACGGCTCAGCGCCGGTAGAGGGAAAGACTGACAGGGTACCCACGGTGCTTGTCTAGTAGTTATGGTGCTCCACCGCTGACCTGAAGGACGCGGAACCGAATCCCGGCCGCATTATGATGGAGGCGAAATGCTAACTGCCGGTGCACTTGATTTAGATTTAGGTGCTCGTTAAAGGTCCACTAAACCACCTTCGATATTTTTTCAAACATTTCAAGTAAACAGGCGCATCGTGTGCAGAGCGCCGTCACGATCAGCGATGCCACACGCGGCAGCGCTACAAGCCGCGGGCGCGCCACAAATTCCAAAAAACAATCACTCCTCCTTTCCGAGCCCTTCCGGCCTCCGCGTGACGTCAGGAAGTTGAATAGGTGACGTAGAGCGCAAGTCGTGCTGCGATTGGTCGAACAGGAACCTACGAGTTCCTGTAAGTCAGCAATCAGCTGGCCGCGCTCCTTGTTCGTCGTGTTCCCCGTGCGGAGGTGTTCTGGCACGGCGTGTCACCATACGGATCCATCATGTTGGCGATCCATTGAAGGCGTGCGCGCAACACATGGTCCATGCCGGCACGATTCGTATGAGAACGGGCCGGCACGGCAGCAGCGGTTAGCTAACAAGCGCGCAGTCGACGGAGTGCGGAGTCGCGGCAACCGGAAGTAGACGGTGTTTTGAGCGGCGCGTCGGCGGTGACGTATGCCCCGTGAGATTGGAAGGGGCGCTCGGCGAGAGGGCAAACCGGCTTTGGGAGAGGATACCAACGGAGGGTAGCGATGGAAAGAGCGAAAGGAGCGATCGCCGCGTTTCGATGATGAAACGCGTATAACTCCGCAATTACGGCACCGTTTAGAAAAATTCTCACGGCTCCGTGTTCGTTGTGCACTTGTGCACAACTTCCCGACCACATCTGAATTTCGACCTCTGGGTGCTTTAGGGGTCCTTTAAAGAGCACCAGATGGTCGAAATATTCGGAGCCCTCCACTAAGGCATCCTTCATAGTCATATAGTGGTTTCGGAACGTAAAACACTGACGATTATTAGTTAAAAACTCACAGTGGCCCTAGTGCATTCGCCTAACGTGACCTTAAGGGCGGAATCCATCACGTGTGGCTAAGCTGTTGGAGTGGCTTTAGAGCATGGTGTAAGTTCTGTTAGGGCGCCTACTGCGAGTGAAGTTGAGAAGTACTCACGACGCTTTATTTCATCATTATTTTGCGAAGTAGCTAAGCCCCGACTACGCGTCTGTAAGACGGTATGTGTAAATACGTAGTTGCATGCTTGGATGCTGCGGATGACGATGAATTTACATGGTGTGACGCCTGGTGCGGCTCTACGCTTCTGCCACGAAATATTACATCACTTAAAGGGGCCATGACATGGTCACCCAACAATTGTTGGTTTTCAGCGAAAACTAGAAGTACAGGGTCTAATATGCCTATACAGATTTGAAAAGTTGGCCGCAAAAGAGTATTTCAATGCGAAACAGGCCCTAGAAGTCGCCGGCTGTAAATCTCGCCCACCGCCGGTGGCCGCCATTTTGCCATGGCGCCTGTGACGTCACGTGCAGCAACGTGTGGTGCCGTTGTTCTCTACCGCAGTTTCAACCCCTGAATATCCTTAAATTTCGGTGCCAAGCAGAAGAAAGCTCAAATATCTTGGTTTCACGCGCAGCTGACGACGGAACAATATCGTTCACCGGAATGCAGACGCTCGCGCAGCCAGCTGCTTGTTACGTCACGGCTCGCGAGTGCGCCAGTGTTGCCTGCTCTCAGGCCGCTCGCGTGTTTGTAAATATATTCAATAATAAATTATGTGCTTGACCAAATGCGCTAAAATTTCTCCTCCTTATTTGTGAATGCTCAAGGTTAAACCCCCATAACACAGACTATGATCGAAAATTGGGTGTCATGGCCCCTTTAACGTGACTCATCGACTGACATGACGCCTACATAAGGTATTCTCGCGCGCGTGTTTGAAGCGCAGACGTGGCTCTGTGGTGGAACACCTGCTTGCTACACAGAGCACCTGGGTTTGATTCCCGCTAGAACCGAGGTTGTTATTAAAGGCGAAATCCTCTAACGTCTCATGCTCACGTCCGTCCGGCGTCCGTCCGTCCGAGCCCTGGCGCGGAGCCAGGTGGCCGCCGGGGTGCGCAAACGGACAACGGTCGCGTCGGACTCTACAGCGTTCGCGCTTTGCTTGCGTAGCGTCGCTGTGCCCAGCGTTTGGAATCATTCTGATCGACGCCGTTTCAATGGACACAGGCGTTCGCGGAACACACTTTGGAATTTACAAAGGCTCCGTCAATTAAAGCGCTGGAACGCGGATGGCGTTTGTACGATGCGCAAAGCACGAGAAATTACGAACGCATGCGAACGGAGGAAGATTAGTCTCGCGTCTCGGTGCGATTCGTGGTAAATAAACAAGAAAACACGCACACATTCGGTTTGTGTGTTATCCCATTGAGAGTGTAAAAGAAAAAAGACATGGTATAGTCAGTCGAATGGACACACGCTTTCGCCGTACACACTTTGGAATGTACAAAGTGTCCTTCAATTTTTTTTTCACACGGTGCGCACGGTCACGTCAGTTTTCGTGCCGCGCCGTCTGACGGGACACTTGAGGCTCTCGCCTCAATCAAATATTTAAAAAAAAGTCACAGTTTCACCACAAGGGTGAAGCAATGAATGCGATAGCAACAAATTGTAATGTTATACGAAGTGAGGCTGGAAGCTACTCTTTTGGATCCGTTCTCACGCAACTCTAGAAAACGCTCTTTTAAGACAATACGGCTGCTCCAGGGACACTCTTCACACCACATTCTCTTCGCGTTGAGAGCGCAGCAAGTAGAAGGGTATAGCGGCCGCCCGCTGTCGGCTGCCGAGACGGGAGATAAGGCGCGCGCCCGCGACGACCGCGCTCGTAAAATCGAAGGTCGCTCGAGGGAACACCCCCCCCCCCCCCCCCGCTCGCCTCTTTTCACGCTAGCGAACGACGGGCGGGGCCGGTCGAACAGTTGGGGGGGATCTTATCACATGCGCCTGCCGGCTCGTTTGTTCGCTTCAGCCGCGTTCATCGCTGCCGCTCGCGCGCTATTACCCGATGGTAGAATGCACGATGCGCAGGGGGGCTCTCATCAACTTGGACTTCATACGCGACATGACGGCGACGGCAACGGCTACGGCGACGGCAACGGCTACGGCGACGGCAAAAACCCGTCGAGACTGTCCATATAATCGCTATCGCAATAAAAATTGCAGTCTGCCCTAAACCTTGACTTATGCGGATGCTAGTGGCACTCGCACGTCGGCTTTCGTGTGCCCATGTGTATTCCCTGAGTTAGGCTTGTGTTTCGTTGCACAGCCGAAGCCTATCTCAGAGGCCACGAAGAAATAAGCGCATGGTTGACATCGGCTCCGCCAGGTGCCGCAGCGATCCCAGCTGCTCACTGGAAAACAGTCTGCTCTTTCCATGAGCTCATTCAACCAATTTTCATTAACTATACTGGCAGTTCAATGGGCCTTACCTTAAGTAAACCTAGGCTCCAATATCATATGTACCCAATATACCTCTTAATTTGTACCAGAACCACCGATTTTGTACCTGTTTTATTATTTACAAGAGCTTTTTTCTAAATATTCCGAAAAACCTAAAGAAAGTACTCGGCTGGAAGGGCTGGAAGACTGGAAACGAAGGTGTAATTCGTTGCTATTGTCACTACACTAAAAATGGGCAGATTTATACTACGTATAATTAGATAGTACACTACGTTCGATCTTAAAAAATATATCTTATGACCTCAACATGAATTCTGAGAGAGACATTTTCAAAATGCTGTTAATGCCGAATTTCAAAGATCTCTTAATACAAACGGTTGTCTTAAAACATTTCTGGTCCAAAGAATTCTTGGTTCCTTATGTCCCTTCCCGCTCACTAAGGCCCAAAGTCCGTTTTTGGAGACCAAGATGTTAAATAAGATATGGAACTAGGACACGAACACATTATGTTCCAACTTAATTCAATGTACTGCCCCCCAGCATTTTTCGCATAAAAACAAAATACAAATTAAAGAAACTGCTAAGGCGTATTTGTCTATACGCGTAATGTGCATCTGGTGTTCTTTCATATATGCACTCATTTGCAAGCATATTTCTGAGAAATCATTTAATGTGGCACTTTGCTTGTGAAACATCGCTGTCTTTTTGCTTTTTGTTCACTTTCAATTTTTGTAAGTACTGTATAATGGGGATTATTACCTCTTATATGCCCTATTGCTTCTAATCTGATGTGCACGTTATTATGTTATATCTCTCTTGTGTCATTAACTGCAATCATATAACGCGTTCGGTTTGTTTTCTGTCTGCCAGGCTCTGCCGCTCAAGCCTCCAATTGGCTTTGGCAGGCCTAGCCACATTTACTGCTTTAGTTGAAGAAATAAAAGGCATTATTATTATTATTATTATTATTATTATTATTATTATTATTATTATTATTATTATTATTATTATTATTATTTGAACCAACGTGCGAAGCAGGCGTCCTAAGGTGTGGGGCCTCCATTCACCAACCGACCAAGCGCTTGATAATAATTAATTATGACTGTTAGGATTTAACGTCCCAAAACCAAGACATAGTTATCAGTGACCCCGCTGTAGTCGAGGGCTCCGGAAATTTCGACCACTTGGGGTTCCTCAACGTGCACCTAAATCTAAGTACACGGGCCTCAAGCATTTACGCCTCCATCGGCCGTACCGCCTAGTCTCCTAAAAGGGAGGGGAGGGGGGGGGGGGGGGGCTCAATGTCTGCCCCCTACAATGACTTAATATGGAGGGGGGGGGGGGTACTGCGACGAACCTTCGCCCCCCACCCCCCTAAAGGGGAACCCTGCGCACGCCTATGGCCAGGCCCGTAGCCAGGGGAGGTGCCCTGGGGGCCCGGAGCTCCCCCCCCCCCCCCCCCGCCCCTGAAATTGTGATGAAGGGTTTTTTTTGTGTCTTACCGAAAATAAATAATGAAAATAGGTGATTTTCTCAAATAGTGAAGACCTTCAGCAAGTGCCTCTCACCCACCCCCCGAAAAAGATTCCTGGCTACGGGCCTGCCGATGACTATAACCACTAGACCACCGTAGCGGGTGACAAACCTCTTAACGGATGATGTAAAGCTACGCTGCCACTTAGATGTATCACCGTCGGCACACGCTGCACGGATTAACCTGCCTATACGCCAGGCGCAACGGGGCAACGTGCCGATGACTTTCGCCAGCGGCGCTTTTGTGGCGCGGCAGCTATGGAACGTTGGTATCTCGGCCGAGCCCAAAAAAAGAAGAAAAAAAGGAAAGGAAAGCGGTCTCTCCGCCTGTGGCCGGCGGCGTCGGCGTGGTAGAACCGGAAGGACGCATCCAAGCGTCGGGGTCGAGTTGTCGTAGGGCGCGCGCCGAGGCCTTGATTGTGCCAGTGGGCGGGGCTGGTTCGCGGATGTCCGGTGTGATCGATTTAGAGCACGAAAAAAAAAAGAGAAAGTATGCACGCTGTTTTCGAACCTTTTTGCCCTTCCGGGAGTCACGGAAGTCGAGGGCGCTGCTTCGTTTCAGATCGAGTCCGTAGTAGTTGAAGCGCCACTTAGGATTGGTAAGGAATCAACTGTACAGGAAACGGCGATGATCGCTTCTGTCCTCGGCGCACAAAGATCTCTCCTAAAGGCCTGCTTGGAGAGCGGTCGCTGTAAAAAAAAAAAAAGAAAAGAAAAGAAAAAGAGAAAAGAAAAAAAGAAAGAAAGCGTTTTAGGGCAGTTGCCATCAGTGACTCTAGAAGTGATGAGCCCCTTTCGCCGTTTGCAAACGCGGGTAATCTACAAAAGCTTCCGGTTTCGCCCGGTGAAATAACCCGCCTAGTTTAACGTACAAGAAAAAGGCGACGGTGAGGTGGGCTTTTGTTTCGTATTGGTCCTTCTGATTGTGTCGCTTTGTTCGGTATCGGTTACCATCATTCGTTTGTAGTCAATGTGTAGTCGCATGCGTCTCGGGAAGCATAGGTTGTAATTTTATTTGGCCCGAAACAACTGTGTACGAGGCATGACGTTGTAGGAGGAGTCGGGAGCAATTTTGACGAAATAGGGTTCTCTAACGCACTCTGAAATTTGGCTACTTTAACGTCACTTTCCTGCGTCACTTTCATTGTATACTATAGTATGGCTGCCGCTGCCGGGAATCGAACCCGCGTCCTCCAGCTCAGAAGCGCGACACCTCACCGGCTAGTCCGCGGCGGTGGTGTACCGGTTAGGGTGTTCGGCTGCTGACCCGAAGGTCGCGGGTTCGATCCCGGCCGCGGCGGTCGCATTCCGATGGAGGCGAAATGGTAGAGGCCCGTGTACTGTGTGATGTCAGCGCACCTTAAAGAACACCAGATGGTCGAAATTTCCGGAACCCTCCACTACGGCGTCTCTCATAATCATATCGTGGTTTTGGGTCGTTAAACTCCACATATTATTATTATCACCTCCCCGGCTAAGCTGCCGCGGCTGGTTCGGTATCATTTGCCAACGTAATCACGCTTCTCTGTTCCGTCTAGTTCCATGCTTCTGAAAAAAGAAAATTCTTTTCTTTTTTTTAATGGCAAAAGCACCAAGTGACTTTCTTGTTTATCTTGCATGCATTTCCGGTTGATCCCTGACTTCCGTTTTTCTAAATATTCATAGAAAAAATACTCTTAGAAATAGAAATGAATGGTTCTGCTTCTGGTGCGGCTTAGGCGACCCTAAGCATAACCGGGAAACGTATGCGGCGAACCCCACGCGCTTCTTATTCTTCGAAGGTGCCCAATAACCAACTAGCATTTTATTATTTGTCTCGTGATTTCTTTTTCATAAAGCTGCAGCGATGAGGAACGCTACAGCGGGGAATCCTCTCAAGCACTATCTAGTGGGTCTGTCCACGGCCGCTCGATTAAAAACAAAAAATCACAGCATATCCACGGAGTGAATGATGATGAGTGCGCGAAGCTCCGGAGGTTCATCGGTAAACCGTGAATCTTCCGTGAAATTTCGCCCAGTACATCATCAAAGACGTGACAAACACTGTGTGTATATATACAAGAAATTTATATTTTATTCGTGAGCCGTGATTTTCCGTTTTGTTTTCGTTTCTTCGTTGGTCGTGGTTACCGTTTACATAAGCCGTGGCTTCCGTTCACCCCCTTCATTATAACGGCTTTGTGGTCGGTGAAATGGAGAGAGCGGTTCCCAACGTTACTAGTCTAGTAACGTTGAGCGATTCCTGGGATGGGTCGTAGTGGAAAGTTTGCAAAGACGAGATCGATGCAGGTTCCTCGGATGGTGGTTGGTTGCATGTGGTCAAACGATATGCATGTGAGACCATATCGCGATGCCATGTGTTGTATGGCATCGCGGTCGTTATCGTCATCAGCGTCATCATCGTCATCAGCGTCATCGTTATGACGCATAGTGTGTACATTCCATGTGCTGTGCCGTGATGGCAGCGTCATCGTCATCGCACAGGGGTGGCTACGACAACGACGCAGGACTAGCCTATGCCCTAAGGAGCTTCGCCCCTAAAAAAGGTGCGGCCCGTTGCGTGCCCTGAAAGCGGCGTGAAATCGCGTAGTTGCGACTATTCCCGCTTTGGCGCCACAAGTAGGGTGTGCATGTGCATGCGTGTGCGCGCTCACGGTGTTTCTCGATTCGCTCTTCACGTGTCGTGTATTTGAATGCACGCTGCCAAAAGTGTAAATATCAATCCCACTCGGAACACAACGTATAATTGGGCGTGTGTTGGGGGGACTAGTTGGTAAGACATTTCGAACTTAAACCGCGCTAGGTAGGAGACACCAGAATAGAAGTAGACAGGAAGAACGCAGACTAACAGCTGATTCATAAAAATCGCGCAAACTTGCCACCTAAATCAATGCGCGTTCGCAATAGCAATCACCGCGTGACGATAGTACACCAACCCACAAAGACCCCTATCTACCCTAGGAAATCAAGGTCTTTCTTGAAGAGATATACAGATGTTTCTCTGACTCGCTTATCTGGGCCTTGTCTCGCCTATATACGAGATAGGTGAGTCAGCCAGACATCTGTATATCTCTTCAAGAAAGACCTTGATTTCCTTGGGTAGATAGGGGTCTTTGTGGGGGGTGTGTATTATCGTTACGTGGTCATGACCGCTATTGCGAACGCGCATTGATTCAGGGGGAGAGTTTGCGCGATTGTAATAAATCAGTTGTCAGTCTGCGTTCGTCCTGTCTTCTTGTACTCTGGGTGTCTCGACCCAAGCGCAGTTTAAGGTTATGTATTAACGTGTCATTCGTCTTATTTTATTGATCCGTTTCCGAAAATATATATTTGCACTAAATGGGGCATAATACACGTTCAAGGAAGTGAACAGAAGGGAAACATCCAAAGCGTGTTTCCGACTCGACAACACAAAAGTTCACTGTGAAGTTTACAATTAACGAACAGTGAAATAAAAATAGAACACAATGAAATGCCTAAGCCCTTCCTTGTATACACATGCGAGGGGCATGGTTTCCATTTAGTGCAATATAGACCAAAGAGCAGAAAATTTTTTTGATGTGACACATTCATGAAAATTAAAAAAAAAGTCACAGTTTCACCGCAAGGTTGAAGCAATGAATGCGATAGCAACAAATTGTAATGTTATACGAAGTGAGGCTGGCAGCTAACTCTTTTTGGATCCGATCTCACGCAACTCTAGAGAACGCTGGTTTAAGAGCATGCGGCCGCTCCAGGGAAACACTGCTCACCGCATTCTCTTCGCGTTGAGAGCGCAGCACGTAGAAGGGTACACCGGCCCCCCCGCTGTCGGCCGCCGAGAAGGGGAGATAACGCGCGCGCCCGCGCTCGTAAAATCGAAGGTCGCTCGAGGGACCCCCCCCCCCCCCCACCCCCCCTCGCGTTTTTTCACGCTAGCGAACGACGGGCGGGGCCGGTTATATATATACATATACATATACGGGGTGTGACGGCGGCGGACGCCGGCGGCGGCGACGCCGACGGCGAAAACCAGCCCAAAGTGTCCATATAATTGCTATCGCAATAAAAAAGAACTGGGGACCCTTAAGCTTCGCCTTTAAGAGCTGAACGTGATAGCGATATCTTGTCCCTGTTGAGTACTTCAACCACTTCGTGCATACTATGTAATGGGTAGCATGCTTTAAACCATGAGCAATATGCCCGTGAAATGTTTTCGAACTTGCTATACACCCACTACGTGGTCTTAAGGGAATACGCGCAGTAACGTGTGTGCCTTTTGTAATGGGTACACGGCTTTGAACCGCAGTGTCGTTATGATATTCACATGTTCTGACGCCCGATGGCCATGTACGCTTGTACCACGCAATATTACTGCGATATTACATGTTGTATTGTGACGCCTGTATACAGGACGTGTGTGTTTGTAAAGCATGAAAGTTATTTTCACTGCATTTCCAAACAGGGGAAGTTATTTTCACTCTATTTCCAAGCAGACGCGTGTCTGTGTGGTAGAACACCTGCTTGCCACGCAGACGACCTGGACTCAATCCTCACTCGGAACCGGAAATTTTTATTATTTATTTTATTTGCATATTTCTCGATTTTTCGGTCACGGACAACATGATGATTTTTCGCTCACTAACAACGACGCCGACACTGACACCGACGCTGACACAGACGCCGACGCCGGAATTTCAGTGAAACGAGCTCTTTCGTTAATATAAACGAAATGTCTGCGCTTCAGTAGAAACGCTAAGCATTTGGAATGGTTGATGACGCCCAGCTTCGCTTAGTGGCGCTGCCACTCTTGACAGGCAGCGCCATCTCCGGCAGAAAAATAGACACTGGGAATATACGTCGCGCGTTTTTCCTTCTCTCCGCCGCGCTGCCGCTCGCTTCCGCGCACGTGCAGAGCTCTCGAGCTGCACTTGCAGCGCCTCGCAATGCACCGCTTGAAAAAATCTTCCCAGCTTGACAGGCACTTCAAAAAGCGAGCGTAATCAAAGGAGAAACGTTCGTTAATCACGTTTACGATGTGGAGCTGCAGACTATAGACGACAACGACGCCCGACTTGACGCGAAATGCATTTCTGAAGTCCGCGATATGGCCGTGTACGACGGCATACGTCGAGGTAAGCTTCATTCTGGTATACGTTAAAAATACCTTATGGTCTATATATGCACTGCGAAATGAAGCCACCCACTCGATCGATATTCCACGTCGTCGACTATGAAACACATATGATTGTTGTTTTGATGTGCATGCTGGCAATAGCAGACGCGTACTGTCGTGAACGAACTTTCACGGAGTGCAAAAGAAAAAAAAAGAAACAAAGAAACAAAGATAACATGGCCATGGCACTAAAAAGCCTCAGAAGGTTAGAGTCATGTCCGCCGTACTACTGGAGCATCACCCGCTGACTTAGCCGCGAGGCAGCTAGCTTAAGTTTAACCGCTGCAACGCAAGCTGAACTGCTCGCTTCGTTTTTTTTGTTTTGTTTTGTTTTGTTTTTTTTAACACGAAAGTGTTTTATGCCGGGGTCCACCACGGCTCCTCCGACGTATTTCCGTCACGGATATGACGTTGTAAAATATAAACTAACATAATGAGATCAAAGAAAAATTAGAAGAAAAAGTTCCGTCGCCGGGCGTCTAACCTACGACCTCTCGCTCCGGCAGCGCGCGGCGCGAAACCACTCGGCTACGGGAGCGTACGTTCCTCTGCTTGCTAACGGCAAGCTATTTATACACACCATATACCGTTGGCGGTCCTCAGAGCTCCTCGACTTCAGCGCGTTTTCGTCATCACTCGTGAGATGGCGCGAAGGTGTCACGGAGCGCGCGCTCTAAAGGTCGTCGCGCCTCTCGCTGGGATGAGCGTGCGCCTCCACGGGGCGTGGTCGCTGGTGCGCGCGCTTATCTCCTGATCGGGGCATTCGGGCGCTTGGCACGCCTTGTGCTTCCACCGCAAGTTTGCTTTGAATTTACAGTGGTTAAAGAGTGCACGAAGGTCGCTTCGTTCGCCGCAGCGGCCGCGTTTACGAATGGAGCGCGCCACTTACAGACGAAGTAATAATTGTGGTAGTTGTTCGCGCTCGTCCTGTGTATGCTTGTGCGTTCGTTTCGTGCGTCTTTGTGTTAGAGCAGCGCGCTTTAAATGTCGAGCTGTGACAGTTAGTCCGTGCTCGTCTTGTGTATGCTCATTTCGTGCGTCCTTTCTGCTTGAGGTGCGCGCTGCGTGTTTCGAGCTGCTTGCCGTTCTTCACGTCACATTTCAATTTGTTGCTGCAGCATTCATTCCTTCTCCCTTGTGGCGAAACAATGCACAATAAACGCTCAACTACTTATGTGAGTACACGTTTCACTTTCGTGTTATACCGATTCCTTTGATAGAGGGATCAGCTGTGTTTTTTTTTTTTTTGTTCTCTCGTCGTGTTTGCACTCCCTTTTTATGAGAATATCGACTTGTGTATAAGACCTGCTGCGCGAACGCGTCTCAGCTAGAGAGGTGCCGAATTTCAGGCGCGATGCGGTATCAGGCGCGCGACGAGCTCGCGCAGTTAGCGCACATGTAAGCGCACACTCGAAGGACTGTACGTAGCGTAACACGCACTCAAGCGGCGCGCGTGAAAGAAGTCCGCACAATCTCCGAAGGTGGCAATTATAATTCATGTATTAAGTGCCAGTTAGATTCAGCGGCTTAAATATATACCACCCTAATAAAGCGACAAAAACCGAACAAACCAATAAAACGATGTCAAAGTTTGCTATAAATGCACAGACGTTCGTTCCGGCGCGATGATGCAGCCTTCCCGACGCGTGAATTGCAGGCGGTGAACCTTTGAAAATGTGCGGAGTTCAATTGAAAGCAACCAACACCGCAACGCTAACCGCGGTATGACGTACGTGAGTGTGAACATCCAACATCTCACAGCCACAAGGAATCAAAACACAAAGTTGTTTTAACAGACAATCGTAACTGGACTTTCTCAAGGCGAGGATATAGCGAACAATCATTAGCGAGTTTTAGTATACAGCGCACGTAGCGTCCATAACAGCATTGCGTACGCAAGAACGCTGCGTTTCGCATAGTTCGCATGAGCAGAAGTGGAGCGCATGTGCCCTGTGCGAAACGCAGTGTTCTTACGTACGCAACGCCGTTGCGGACGCTACGTACGCAGTACCACGGCCGCTGGCAGTACTAAAAATTCGCTATTACTGCATGGCTGCATGCACGCGCCGCGCTAATTCAAGTAGTCAAAACAAACGATTTCAAGAATTGAGACAGCCGAAACGGAAGGTGAGACCGAGCCAGAACTTACTTTATTCTTTTAACTGCGGTGATGCACGCTTGTGTACTTTCTCTCACGTACGACTTGTCCGGGAACCAATACAGTTTTACAGGTGGATCACTTACCTTGGTACTGTCTGCGCTGTTGTGGCACACAGCAAAAATTGAAGGACACTTTGTACATTCCAAAGTGTGTTCGGCGAAAGCGTGTGGCCATTCCACTGACGGACGGACGGACGGACGGACGGAAGGACGGAAGGACGGAAGGACAGACGGGCGGACGGACGGACGGACGGACGGACGGACACCGGACGGACGGACGGACATCCGGACGGACGAACGGACGGACGGACGGACGGACGGACGGACGCCGGACGGACAGCGGACGGACGTGAGCATGAGGCATTAAAGGCTTTCGCCTTAACCCTTTGAGACGCTATGTACACAATTGTGTACATTATTTGGTTTTGCTCCTTGTATGAACTAGGGGCTAAGAGAAAGCGAGATAGATTGAGCTTTGGATAGATTGAACCTGCTGCATAATAATTTGTCTTCATTTAACTTCATTTCGCAGCGTACTGTTGCGTATGATCACATTGCTGAAGGCACTACCCCGTTCGACGAGTCGTTCGATGAGCCGCGTCCTGCGAGCCATGTTAAAAGTATACTTTTTCTTTGCTCTAAATGGACATAGCGAAAAATGAATTTTTACTATATTTCTAGCCCGAGACTACATTCTATCTACGCCAAAATAGAGCATGGATGACTTCAGGATAAAGAGATATTACAACTTAATTAGAATAAGTAACTATAACACAAATAAATGAGCTTATTATGACATTATTTTTGTTGCAATAGTGTATTGAGTGCCTTGAAATAACGTTGTATTATTTTGACCCATTTACAGACCGTTCTTCATAGGTGGTGTCTGAAAGGGTTAATACTTCGAACCTCGCTTCCGCGTTCGTGGGGTCGCTTCTACCATCGCAGAAAGGCAGCTTCGCAAAGCAAGCATCTCGGTTCAGCGTGTCAAGCTCACGGCACAGCGCTTAAGTTCCCCGCACCGACCGAAGTTCACGCGCGGACGCGTGCCGCCGCTGTCGGTGAAAGAGGCTGAATCGGCAGCCGCAGAGCGGTGCTTTCACGTTCCGCAAACATGAGCTTGGGTTCCCTATGCATTGTGCAATGGGAGGGCTGCATGCTGCTGTCCCCACGATGATTCTACTCCTGTTTAGAAAAAATTTATTTACACTATGTACAGAGCATAAATTACGCATGACATATCAGTGCACAGGTATACATTCACATTTTCACCATTGTACATCACAAAAACTAAAACTAACACTTTCCCATAGGGCGAACAGCAGAAGTCAGATCAGGATAACAAAAAATGCACATAGCTGACAAATGACTAATACAGAAGAGGTCGAAAGGGTAAGGAGACAAGTACACCCACTCCGACCCGATGGTGCGGCCTAGCACCATGTAGGCCGAAAAATAAGTTGGACTCGTTCATTCTGAACGTCGACAAAAGGGCATGACCAATGGCGCAGAAACTCGCGCTCCCCCAAAAAGAAAAGCTCCTCCGAGAGAAAAGCGAGGATCTCGCGCCTCATGCTCCCCAATATTGGCCATAAGGCCCGTCGACGGCAATTCCCAGCGACGGCTTCGCAGCGGTTGCGCCAGAGGCTGAACAGGCCGGCAACTACTAAGAGTGCCGCGAAGCGCCCCCGTGGGAACTGGCCGCTGGAACACGAACCCTCGGACACCTTGCCCACGAAAACCAGCATGGACCGCACGCCAAAAAAGGCGGGCGACCATGCATTCGATCATCGCATGTCGGTTGGTCTCAACCATGACGCAGTTGGGGCAAGTGGAGGTGCGTACCACCTGCCATCGTTGCAGCCGATCTCGAGTGGGGAGCAAGCCCCAGCCCCATCGCCAAACAAAGTCACGAAGGTGACCTGGCAACGCCGCTGCGACCATGTGCTTCCAAGGGCGACTCATTACCGCATTCCGGTGTCGGGGTACCAAAGGCTGCATAAGGGCGGCCATTGTGTCCACCACTTTCGCTTCGGCGACATCGATCTCGGGGCATGTAGTCTCTAGACGGCGGTGGAAAGCCAGGAGGGCACGATACACAGTCGGTAAATGGGAGGACTGCGGACCACAGTTGATAGGACCAGCGGGCACTAGGTACACGTAGGGATGGACCCAGGTGGTAACGTGCGAGTGCCTGCGCAGGCGTACCATCATTATTTAAAACGCGCAATAAAGTTCGGAGGGACAGGATGGAAGCTGTGACAGCCACGTCGGGGAACGCGAAGCCTCCTCGGCTGCGCGGTTGCGCTAACGTGGGGCGCGATAATAATTCCGTACCACCAGACCAAAAGAACGAGGTGATTAAACGCTGGACTTTCTGTGAAACGCGGAGCGGGGGTTTGACGGTGCGACACAAGTACCAAAATTTGCCGAGGTAGACCGATTGCGACAAGTACCGGCGTTCTAACAGGGGAAAATCAAAGTGCTTAGCGTCGTCTATGTTTTTTGTAAGAGCTTGTATAACAGATGTCCAGATATTTTCCTGTATACCGAAAGCATTGTAAGTAACACCTAGTATCTCCATGGTGGAAGACCATTGCAAAGGCAACGTGATGTTAATACGTCCGGCAGGGTTTCCAATGAAGAAATACTGGCTTTTTGACAAATTTAAACGAGCACCAGAAATCGCACCGAAATTGGAAAAGGTATTCAGGACGTGCTGCAGTGACTGTTCGTTGTGTATGTACAGAGTAATATTATCGGCATAGGCAGTTACTTTAACTTCAGTGCGGCCAGGGAGGGGTAAGCCACGAATCTGTGGATCTCGTTCGATGGCCCTTAAAAAGGGTTCTAAGGCAAGGACGAATAAGACGGGGGGAGAGAGGACAACCCTGACGGACTCCTCGTGTAACCTGGAATGGGCGGCTCTCGCGCGAATCTAGGAAAAGGGTACTCTCGGAGTTGGCGTACATAGCGTGAATGAGGCGGATGAGCTTGGCAGGAAAACCGAATGCTTGTAAGACGTTGAATAGATAGGTATGTTCAACGAAGTCAAAAGCCTTTTCCTGATCTAAGGAAACCAGTAACCCCTGGGCGCATCGTCCAGTGGTGTATTGCATTATGTCACGCGTGAGCCAGGTATGACTATGAATGTCGCGGCCCGGAATGGAACAGACTTGGTGGGGAGCTATTAGCGATGGAAGAGACGGACTGATGCGGCGTACCAGAATGTTAGCGAGGAGTTTGTAATCCGCATTGAGAAGGGTGATGGGGCGCCAATCTTCGGGTCGCGTGGATTGGGAGTCTTTCTTGGGTATCAGTGTGATACGGCCGCTGCGGAAAGAGTGCGGGAGGGAAAGATCGTGGAAACAGCGCCTGATGACACGCGACATAAATGGGCCAATAATGGGCCAAAACTGGATGTAGAACTCGACGGGGAGGCCATCGGGTCCAGGGGCCGAACCCTTTTTCATTGCATCTAAGGCGTCTTTGATTTCAGAATCCGATGGTGGCGATAGGAGAGTGTCAGAATCCGCGTTGGAGTAACGGGGTAAATTTTGTAGGAGGGGGTGCAAAGAACCCCCCTGCGGCAGAACTTACGATAGTAGCTGACTGGGCCATAAATTCAAAGTGGCGCGTGAAGGCCTGGAAGTCGCGTGAGCCATTAGCGGCAGGAGCTATAGGGTGCAGCGTGTGTGCACGCGAGCCGCACGGACGGATGAGCGCCCGGCGTGCATACCGGAGGACCTCAGGGTGCGCACATGGCGCACGTCTGCAGCGCCAAGCTGCCGCTGGAAGTGAAGAGGCTCGCATTATACGCTGGTACCTGTCCACTAGCTCTACTTGCCATGCACGCATGACGGGAGAGGGGCAAGGGTCTCGGTGAGCAATACGGATTTTCTGCATTAAAACGTTAGCGTCTTGTGTCACACGAGCGCGAAGTGCCCTACCCGACGCACTACAATGGTGACGCCATTGTTCTTTCAGATGATCCCAGTCAGTGAGATCTACGCCAATAAGTGATGCGCGTAGTGCTCGGGACAAACCCTGGGCCGTCTGACAGTCTTGAAGGACGCGGCAATCCAGACGCCATGGCCTCTGAACCGCCGGCGTCCCCGCAGGCAGGTGTAGAGTCAGCGCAACCGGGCGATGGTCACTTATATACACGGGCGTAGGTGGTAGCGACAGCACCTCGACATCGCGTACGAAGGCCATGAGGCCGGGGGCATACATATGTTCGATCAAGCCGGCTGCTCGATGTCGCGTGACGCCACGTATAAACATACCTCCCACCATACGTACGATCATGTACATCTGTCAGTAACAACTGTTGTACGAGACGCTCAAGTTCTTTAGCATTCCAGTTAGACCGGCCGCGACCTGAACCTCGGACGTCAGTATGGGAGTCTAAGACACAGTTGAAATCTCCTAAGAGTACTAAATGCCGAGAATTTAGAAGGTAAGTGTCTAGAGAGCGAAAAAATGTGCCAGAGTTTGCGGACACTGCCGGCCCATAGACGCCAACAAATCTGATGCGCAGAGAAAAGAAAGTGCAGTCGAACGCTAGCACGCGTCCGAAGGCATCGAAGGTAATATGGTGGTCGCGCAGAAGGCTGCGGTTAAGAACAATAACTCCGACGCCAGTCGAACGCGTGCTAGCGAACGAGAAGTAACAATCAATGTTGAATGCGCGTTTGAATGTGAGAACATCTGAGAGCTTGAAAAAGTTAGTTTCCTGCAGAAAAAGTAGGTCACAAGATAGTGATCGCGCAAAATTTATAACTTCAGCCTGTTTTTGAGGGTTCCGGAAACCATGAACGTTAAACGTAATTACTTTTAAAGTGAGAGCCATGATAAATGAGAAGGATACAAATTCAGGGACGGAAAGGCAGGAGTACCTTTAGCGGGCGCGGGAGCGGGTGAACGCACCCCGCGAGCGGTACAGTCATTTCTTGCGGCCGGGCGACGCACCGGAGGCGCGGGGCTTCCGGGGTCGCGTTGGTGTCCGCAAGGGACTTCTGTCGCGGACTGCGGGTTTCCGAGTCGCTGCTCGAAACTCGGTGACGCTTGATGTTGGAACTTCGAACGGAGGGGGGAACCAGAACGTCGTCACTCTCCCGGCTGACGTCGCTGGGTGTAACGTCTTCGTCAATCTGGAGGGGCGTCTCAGTTGAAGAGCTGTCTGAGTCTTCAATGTGGACGGTTCCGTCGTCTGTAGACGGAGACTCCTCGATGGTAGGAGGATTCGCAGACGATGGGGAGGCCGCGTGACTGGCGTCGGACGTCCCGCTGTCGTCGGCGTCTGTCCGCCCAGCAGATCCGCTGTGGAGCGAGGTGCCGGCATCTCGTTCGATGGCGATGACCGATGGGCGCGAGACGCACACCGAATCATCAGCCGTGGAAGCGCTGGCTGGCTCTGGGCTAACTGGGGATGCAGCGGGCGTTGGATGTGGCGTCGCATCCTCCGTGTTTTGATCTTGGGTGGGGTCTTGGGCAAGTGTCGGTGGGACCTCGCGTCTGTCCGAAGCCGGCACCTCGGGTTGAAGCGGTGGGAAGTCCTTAGAGGCTGCCTCTGGAGTACGACCTTCGGATAGTGCAGGCGACGGTGGCATGGGGATCTCCACAACGACGGCACGGAAGGGAGCAGCCCTTGCCGTCGTGACCATAGATGCCGCACCTCCCGCAAAACGGCGCCGTGCAGTTCATCCTGAAATGGCCACTTTCTCCACAACGTCGGCACACGCGTTGAATACCCTTGTAGTCGCAGGTCACTCGGTGTCCTGCCACCCTCAGGTAGTTTGGCACAGGGGACGACGATTTCATCTCCATGCGGACGTACCGCGTCCCAGTGGTCACGGTCGGGCGAGACCCCATGAGTCCTCTGGTAATGTGGAGCACCTTCCCGTAGGGAGACAACGCTTGGGCAAGGGCCTCACTGGGGACGCGGCATGGCAGGAAGAGAACGGTGACCTGTGTTACTTGAGGGCTCAGGGGTACGATGGCGACGCGCTCTCCTCGGATGTTGAGGTGCGACGCGTCCATGATTTGAGCCAGGGCGGCTTCGCTGTTGACGGTAACTTGGTAGTTCCGGCCTCCCAAGTGCTGAACGCAGTATACTTCTTCGATTCCTACTATTGAAGACGTCGCGTCAACGACGTCTTCAGGACTTGCCCCCTCAGGGACGACGACATCGAAGGCTAGCGCCTTCTTCGGTGGCTGGCTTGCCATGATGGGCGCCCGCCAGCCCAAGGACGCCCAGAAACGCTAGCTCTGTGTGACCATGGACAGCCCTCGTTATTTCTCAAGGCTCTTCTGCTATTTGTCACCGACATTTTTTCAACTACTTCAGAGGAAGATTAAGTACGCGACTGATGATAACCAATTACAGAGTTCACGTTCATCTTTTATCCACTCTTGATTATGTGGAAAACCCGGAGGTTCGCCGAGGAACGCGACAGCGTTATCGGGACCTGTTTTCATCGCTGCATGATTCGCTTGCTACTTCGATTCTTGATGGACCCCTTCAACCGTGCCATGCGAGGAGGAACGTCTGTGCACGGCCGCTCGAGCCGCCGTGGTCTGTGTTTAGTGACATTGGCCGTTGTACACACTTCTAAGGCGCCTACTGCAAGTACTCTTGCGGTGTTCCCGATCAGTCATATTTTACCATCTTGCGAAGCAGCGAATTACTCACTACGCATCTGTAAGGCGATACATGGACCTACGTCGCTCCACACTTTGATGCTGATGATGATAATTAATCATGATCGCGCTCATGGTAATGAGCGGGCAGCTTTCAGTCCGTCACTCATTACGCAATTCATGGGTTCGGCGCCTGTGCGATGCTACGATCCTGCCACACAGTATTACATCTGTAATATATTACGTATGCCTCACCTTCCCATAGCGCTGCCGCGGCACAGTTAAAATCGGTGGTTAGACTTGTTTCTTCTTGCGCATGTAAAAGTGTAGCGCCGTTTCCCGGCGACTGCGGCTCAAGCAACAGTAATCTTTACCGGTAAACGCATACCACGAACGCTACGTGCTTCGTAATGTTCGAACGCGCATCTATCATCAATCATAGGATTTGAACATCTCTTCTTTGCTTTTTACAGCAGAGCTGTTAAGGTCGTCGTTTACTTCTTTCGCGATGCAGACAAGAAACGGTCATCAACACGCCGGCGCGCGTTCTCTTCGTCGTCGTCTTCATGTCCTGCTTCGCTCCCAGAACACGGGTCTCCTGCGCGCGCTCTCGGTTCGCCGATATGTTCGGCGTGGGATGCAATAACTCGGATGGACGATAGAGTGAGTACAGAGAGAGCGAAACAAAGAGAGAGAGAGAGAGAAAGAAATACATAGAAAGAAAAATTGAGAAAGAAAGGAATGAAAGAGTAAAAAAGATGAATTCACAGTGAGAATGGCCGCGAGCAGTTACGGAGTCGCCCTCTATCGGACGCGCCTCAATTGCGTGCTAGGCAGGATACCGCCGCGCGCTCCCCATAGCATTTGCTGTCGGCGCTCTACAAAACACCTCGCGGAAGCGCTCCAGAACATATGTGCGTACTCTCAGAGCGAAATATGTGCTTTATTGTTAAAATAATAATTTTCGACAAAGACAGAACGCACAGCATAGCTTAGAGTCACTGTCTCTTTGCAGAAAATGGAGCGCCCGCTTCATGCGGTCACCGCGATGGAGACCCCTGAAACGGCTTCTTCTGTGAAATGTAGTCAGTAGCTGAGTGCAAATTATGTGAAATACCTTGTTAGAGTAGACTGCCCGTATAGCCAAATGGAGCATAACAGAAAGAAGCCTCAAGCCAGTGATTGCGTGGGTTTTGCATGTATAAGCATCGGAGTTTTTGCATGTATAAGCATCTGCATGTATGTTCGTACCTGATGGTTTCGCTTTCGATGTGCCGTGAACTTTAGGCCTAAGAATATGAGAATTTTTTAGTACAGAAACAACTATTGTTACGCGGACGCTATCAGAGCAGTTCAAAAATAATTTGGTTACAACTACGACTTCGGCGTCCCTATGTCAACTTGTGATGTCCCGTCCCGACGACTCAATGTCATTTGGCATGTTGCCTCGCAATGCATATTGATCGGTCTTCATTGCCGTTGCTTCTGTTATTTCAGTGCGTTCGTTTCGTTCGGAGCTCACACAAAGTGTGAGAAAAGGCGATGCATTTTTAATATGCTTCTTAATTATCGTTCCCTTTGCATTCCACTGAACTTGCCACCCCCTGCCATCAACATATTCATAGACGAAAGCTTCACCACTTCGACATTGCCGGTGGAAGGAGAAGTGGTGCACGAGGACATGTAGTAGCACGCAACACCAAGGAACCGAAACAAAATACAGTAACGTTCGCCGGATTTGTTCTGCAAACGTCGGTGGGAACAAGGACCCATATGAACTTGAAATATCGGTGCAAGAAAGAGAAGTTATTGGAGCAACCTGCAGCTGCAAAGCAGGGTAGCAACAGCACGTAAATAGTGAAATGCCAAATTTTAATGCCAAGCATTATTTGGCGAGTTGTACAGCAATTATGGCAGTATGTCGCGTCTAACGCGACGAGCGCGGCATCATTTCCGCATAAATAAATAAGGCACCAAGAATATGCGTGGGGTTGGAGAGGCCCAACATGAGTTTGAGAGTGGCACAAATAAATTTGGGCTTTTTAGCACGTAGTGTTTGCGTCGTGAGAATGCACGATTCACTGAAAGAATCTTATTGGCAACATATATGCAGCACACATCAGCCGCAGCATATGAGTCGCTCGCTTTGTACCGTCGCTCTCAATATGACTTGCAACACGGAAGCGCGTGGCCTCACGAGTTCAAAGATTGCGTATGGCGTCCACTAGCCCTTATTTCCATCACTAAACGCGTTTCTCTCACTAGGCTATGATCCCAAATAAGAAAATAATATTTAGTTGTTGAAATAAAAACAAGTTGATGCCATGCGCAACCTTTGAACCCGTGAGTCCGCGCGCTCCCGTGTTGCAAGTCATATTGAGCGCCAGTAAACGGCGTGTAGGCCTATATACCTTATGAAGGCAAAAGCCTTCTATGCTTCATCAAACGAAAAATTGACCGTCGGCGTCCCGCGTCGGCGGCGTCAGCATGAGTAATGGAAAAAACTAGCAGTTGTTCCGTGTACGAATACAACCGATGAGCGAAGCTCCTTAGAAATGGGACGCACACGGCGTTCGGCGCTCGCGGCGAAATGGTATAGGCCCGTGTACTGTGCGGTGTCAGTGCACGTTAAAGAACACCAGATGGTAGAAATTTCAGGAGCCCTCCACTACGGCGTCTCTCATAATCATATCGTGGTTTTGGGTCGTTGAACCCCAGATAATATTATTGTAACCGCCCCAGCTAAGCTGCCGCGGCTGGTTCAGTATCACTTATCAACATAATCACGCTTATGTGTTCCGTCTAGTTCCATGCTCTTGAAAAAGAAAATTCGATGTTTTTTTTGTTTTTTTTTTAATGGCAAAAGCACCGAGTGACTCTCTTGTTTATCTTCCATGCATTTCCGGTCGATCACTGACTTCCGGTTTTCCAAATATTCATAGAAAAAAATTGGCCGCGTATCTGCGTGCTTCGTTGCAAATGTCGTCGAAAGACGATAGTTTTGTGCCGGCCGTACTCCTATGTTTTGCCTTGCCTCAGACAGCGCCTACTCTACGTTGAATTGGCCGCATCTGGCTGGCATTGATAAAATAGAGGCGGCGCTGCGCGAGATATGGACGTCATTGAAAAACATGAGCTTGTGCTGAACCAAGGGCCACTGCCAGCGGCTGGACTTTATCGTCGGCAAAGCGCTTTTTCGTGCAAAGCGTGGCAATTAATGCACAGCTTCGCATTTTCAGCACAGCCTAAAAGACACTAGGGTCTTTAGAATTACGCATCTGTGTATTTTCTAATAAAAGAACACACGACCTGATACTTACATATTAATGTTGCGCCTCAGGTATGCGTAGTATTTGCTTTTTGATCGAATATGTCCACAAGTATGAACGAAAACACCAGTTCAAGATGGCTGGGCGTTCAGAAATTAGTTAAACTTTGGCCCTGTTGCTAGCTGAATCGGGTGACAGACAGACAGGTAGACAGACAGACAGATTAACCAAAATTTTTGCGTTGAAGTATCCTAAGAAAGACTATCGTCTTTAAAAATACTCTTAGAAATAGAAATGAATGGTTCTGCTTCTTCTGCGGCTTAGGCAACCCTAATCTTAACCGAGAAACGCATGCGGCAAACGCTACGTGCTTCTCATTCTTCGAACCAACTAGCATTTTCTCATGTATCATTTCTTCTTCATAAAGCTGTAGCGAAGAAAAACGCTACAGCGGGGAATCCTCTCAAGCACCATCTAGTGGGTCTGTCCACGGCCGCTCGATTAAAACCAAAAAAAGGGGCGGCCCGTTCGCGTAGTTGCTAGGGAGCCTACATGACCGGCCGGTCATCTAGGCTCCCTAGTAGTTGCGACTACTCCCGCTTTGGCGGCACAAGTAAGGCATGCATGTGCATGCATGTGCGCGCTCACGGTGTTTCTCGATTAGCTTTGGACGTATGGTGTGTTTGAATGCACAGCTGCCAAAGTGTAAAGATGAATCCCACTCAGACCACAACGGATAATTGGGCGTGTGTTGGGGGGACTAGTTGGTAAGACATTTCGAACTTAAACCGCGCTAGGTAGGCGACACCATAGTAGAATTCGACAGGAAGAATGCAGACTAACAGCTGATTCACTAAAATCGCGCAAACTTGCCTCCTGAATCAATGCGCGTTCGCAATAGTAGTCATGACCATGTAACGATAGTACACACCCCCCACAAAGACCCCTATCTACCCAAGGAAATCAAGGTCTTTCTTGAAGAGATATGCAGATGTTTCGCTGACTCGCTTATCTGGGCCTTGTCTCGCTATATACGAGATAAGTGAGTCAGCCACACATCTGTATATCTCTTCAAGAAAGACCTTGATTTCCTTGGGTAGATAGGGGTCTTGGTGGGTGGGTGTACTATCGTTACGCGGTCATGACTGCTGTTGCGAACGCGCATTGATTCAGGGGGCAAGTTTGTGCGATTGTAATAAATCAGTTGTCAGTCTGCGTTCGTCCTGTCTTCTTTTACTCTGGGTGTCTCGACCCAAGCGCAGTTTAAGGTCATGTATCAACGTGTAATTCGTCTTATTTTATTGATTCGTTTCCGAAAACATATATTTGCACTTAATGGGGCATCATGCACGTTCAGGAAGTGAACAGAAGGGAAACATCCAAAGCGTGTTTCCGACTAGACCACACAAAATTTCACTGTGAAGTTTACAATTAACAAACAGCGAAATAAAAATAGAACACAATGAAATGCCTAGACCCTTCCTTGTATACACATGTGAGGGACATGATTTCTATTTAGTGCAATATAGACCCAAGTGCAGAAAATTTTTTGATGTGACACATTCATGAAAATTTAAAAAAAAACTGGGGGACCCTTAAGCTTCGCCTTTAGGAGCTGAACGCGATAGCGATATCCTGTACCTGTTGCTTACTTCAACCACTTAGTGCATACTATGTAAGGGGTAGCACGCTTTAAACCATGAGCAATATGCCCGTGAAATGTTTTCGAACTTGCTATGCAACCACTACGTGGTCTTAAGGGAATACGCGCATAACGTTTGTGCCTTTTGTAATGGGTGGCCGGCTTTAAACCACGATGTCGTTATGATATTCACGACGTCCGATGGCAATGTACGCTTGTACCACGCAATATTACTGGGATATTACGTGTTGTATTGTGACGCCTGTATACAGGACGTGTGTCTTTGTAAAGCATGAAAGTTATTTTCACTGCATTTCCACGCAGAGGAAGTTATTTTCGCTCTATTTCCAAGCAGACGCGTGGCTGTGTGGTAGAACACCTGCTTGCCACGCAGGCGGCCTGGGTTACATCCCCACTCAGACCCGGAAATTATTATTGTTTATTTTATTTGCATCTTTCTCCATTTTTCGGTCACGGACAAGAGGTGATTTTTCGCTCACAAGCAACGACGCCGCCGCCGACGCTGGAATTTCGTCGAAACGAGCTCTTTAACGCTATCGCGTTAAAAAGAAACAAACAAAGATTACATGGCTATGGCTCTAAAAAGCCTGAGAAGGTTAGAGTCATGTCCTCCGTACCGCTGGAACATCACCCGCTCACTTAGCCGTTATGCAGCTAGCTTAGGTTTAACCGCTGCGAAGCAAGTTGAACTGCTCGCCTCGTTTTCTTTCTTTTTTTTTTTTCGGTTCTCGCGTCGTGCTTGCACTCCCTCTCTATGAGAATATCGACTTTACTTGTGTATAGGACATGCTGCGCGAACGCGTCTCAGCGAGAGATGTGCCGAAATTCAGGCGCGATGTGGTGTCGGGCGCGCGACGAGCTCGCTGAATTAGCGAACACGTAAACGCACACTCGAAGGACTGTTCGGAGCGTAACACGCACACAAGCGGCGCGCGTGAAAGAAATCCACACAATCTCCGAAGGTGGCAATTATAATTCATGTATTAAGTGCCAGTTAGATTCTGCGGCTTAAGTATATACCACCCTAATAAAGCGACAAAAACAGAAAAAACCAGTAAAACAATGTCAAAGTTTGCTGAAAATTCGCAGACGTTCGTTCCGGCGCGATGATGCAGCCTTGCCGACGCGTGAATTGCAGGCGGCGAACCTTTGACAATGTGCGGAGTTCAATTGAAAGCAACCAACACCGAAACGCCAACCGCGGTATGACGTATGTGAGTTTGAACATCCAACAGTTACAGCTATATGTCTCACAAACACAAGGAATCAAAACACAAAGGGGTCATTCCACGCCTAAACGTCCCAGCCATTTTGGCGACCATCTCAAATGTACTCGAAAAAAATCGTGCTTATTTGCTGCGTTGAAAGCAATGAATTGCTAGAATATTACTGAGAGAAAAAATTTGTTGGCCACGTGGGTGCCTTCTGAATTTCCCGGAATGTCGTCTGGATGTTGTTTGTGAGAATATTTATTCCAAGAGTATCGTTTGTTGTTTCTACACCAAATCTGGTTTACATATTAAGCAAAGGTGTTTGTGTAAGGCGCTTTAAGCCGAATAATATTAGTGCCAGTTTTCTGCCATGTAAGCCTCCAAGAATTTAGCCAAAATGTTCTATGTTTGCATTTTTTCCATTGCAATATTTTGCATTGCATGAATATCTGAGCAATTAATTCTTAGTCCACACAACATGTAGTTTGCGAAAAAAATATTTTCAGACCCCTCAAGTTTCTAAACTTTACGGTAAAAAATCACGAATTTCAGAAAATCGTCATTTTTGTCCCCATTGTGACGCAATTTGCATCACGTGGTGGTCCAATTAAAAATCAGCTTTATACCTCAATCGAAAGCAAATGAACAGTTATTCTTATATGGCAAGTTTTATCATTACAATTTTTGTTTTAAGGAAGAAAATAATTTTTTGAAGTTTCCCATTGATGACAATGGGGAACTTCAACCAGGAAGCTGTCCAATGACCGAATGGGCATATAGCCGTCAATGGGAAACTTCGAAAATTATTTTCTTCCTTAAAACAAAAATTGTACTGATAAAACTTGCCATATAAGAAGAACTGTTCATTTGCTTTCGATTGACGTATAAAGCTGATTTTTAATTGGACCACCACGTGGTGAAAATTGCGTCACAATGGGGACAAAAATGACGATTTTCTGAAATTCGTGATTTTCTCCCGTAATGTTTAGAAAAACTTGAGGGGTCTGAAAATATTTTTTTCACAAACTACATGTTCTGTGGACTAAGTATTCATTGCTCAGATATTCATGCAATGCAAAATGTTGCAATGGAAAAAATGCAAACATAGAACATTTTGGCTAAATTCTTGGAGGCTTACATGGCAGAAAACTGGCACTAATATTATTCGGCTTAAAGCGCCTTACACAAACACCTTTGCTTAGTATGTAAACCAGATTTGGTGTAGAAACAACAAACGATACTCTTGGAATAAATATTCTCACAAACAGCACCCAGACGACATTCCGGGAAAATTCAGAAGGCACCCACGCGGCCAAAAAATTTTTTCTCTCAGTAATATTCTAGCAATTCATTGCTTTCAACGCAGCAAATAAGCACGATTTTTTTCGAGTACATTTGAGATGGTCGCCAAAATGGCTGGGACGTTTGGCGTGGAATGACCCAAAGTTGTTTCAACAGACAACCGTAACTGGACTTTCTTAATGCGAGGAGACAGCGAAGAATCATTAGCGAGTTTTAGTACAGTACAGTGCACGTATAGCGTCCATAACAGCGTTGCGTACGCAAGAACGCTGCGTTTCGCATAGTGCGCATGAGCAGAAGCTGTGCGCACGTGCTCTATGCGAAACGCAGTGTTCTTACGTACGCAACGCCGTTGCGGACGCTACGTACGCAGTACTAAAACCTCGCTATTACTGCAGTGGTTGCATGCACGCACCGCCTCAATTCAAGTAGTCAAAACAAACGATTTCAAGAATTGAGACAGCCAAAACGGAAGGCGAGACAGAGCTACAACTTACTTTATTCTTTTAAGTGCGGTGATCCACGCTTGTGTACTTTCTCTCTCGTACTACTTGTCCGAGAACCAATACAGTTTTACAGGTGGATCGCGTGCCTTGGTGCTGTCTGCACTGTTTTAGCACACAGCAATACTTCGGTCCTCGCTTCCGCTTTCGTGGGGTCGCTTCTACCATCGCGGAAATGCAGCTTCGCGAAGCAAGCCTCTCGGTTCAGCGTGTCAAGCTCACGGCACAGCGCTTCAGTTCCCCGCACCGACCGAAGTTCGCGTGCGGACGTGCACCGCCGCTGTCGGTGAAACAGGTTGAATCGGCAGCCGCAGCGCGGCGCTGTCACGCTCCGCAAACTAGGATGGATGGATGGATGCTATGAGCGTCCCCTTTATAACGGGGCGGTGACATGTCTGCCACCAGGCTCGAAAAAAACTTTCTTTTTATGTTGGCCTAATGCCTTATCTACATTGATTAAATCTATGTTATTACAGCAAAGAAAAATATAAGTTCACGGTCCATCTCTCTGCTTCTTAGGGCAGAATGACCTTATTTTTCCCCCCTTCTTCATTTTTGTCCTTTATCTCTACTTTTCTGCCACCAATACTCTAACCGTCTCTTGCTTATTTCTATCGCGGACGTGTTCAGCTTTCCATTGATGTCCCTAAAACCCAAGGCTTCATGTAGACTCGTGTCCACACGTATATCTGGGTGGATATCGCCACATTCAATCAAGTACATGTTCCATCGTTTCCTTAGTTCCCCCCACAGCATGTACATTGTTCTTCTTCGTTACAGAATCTCGCTTTATAGCTACGCGTTCTAAGGCAACCCGACCTTGCCTCAAACAGTAAAGCGCTTCCCCTTGAATTATCATAAAACCTCTCCCTCCTTATTTCATTTTTCCCCTTTCGGTAGTCACTGAGAGCCGGCTTCTTTTCCATCGCTGTCATCCAATAAGTCCTCTCCGCCTCTCTGACTTTTCGCTTAATGCTCCTTGTTGCCATGTCGCCCACACTGCTATCCGTATATTTACTGGTGAGCCTCCTAGTTCTTTTTCTCCACTGCGTGTCGACGCTTTTTCTATACAAATACCTGAAAACCTTCCCTGCCCATCTACTCTCCTTCATTTTCCTCAGCCTCTCTTCAAATCTAATTTTGCTCTGAGCTTCCCTCACTTCAAAACCTGTCCATCCCATATCACCCTTTACAGCCTCATTTGTCGTCTTCCCGTGAGCGCCCAACGCGAGGCGTCCCACAGTCCTTTGATTTACATCCATTCCTGATTGCACCTCTGACTTCATGCACACCACTGAGTTCCCAAATGTAAGCCCCGGAACCATCACACCCTTCCACAGCCCTCGAAGCACCTCGTACCTATTGTATCCCCATAACGTTCTGTGCTTCATGATTGCAGCATTCCTCTTTCCCTTTGTTACCGATGCTTTCTCTTGTACCTCCATATATCTATCCCCCCTCATTTACCCACACTCCGAGGTACTTGTACTCGCTTACCCTCGGTATTTCTTGGCCCTGTATTAAGACCGCATGGTCTTCGTGATCATTGAATACCATCAATCCACATTTTGTTGCACTAAAACCTAGTCCTAGAGCCTCGCCCTCCCTTCCGCATATATCTGCCAGCCGCTGTATATCATCTTGACTGTCCGCAAATAAGACAATATCGTCAGCATAAAATAGACCCGGAAGCTTCTGCTCAACCATCGCGCCTGCCTGTTTGTGTGACAGCTTAAATCCAATGTTGCTACCTTCTAGCGCTTTTTCCATCCTCACCATGTACAGCATGAATAACAGCGGGGACAAAGGACATCCCTGTCTCAGCCCCTTGCTAATGTCAACGCTGTCCTTGCTGCTTATTCCTTCCCATTCTACACAAACTGTATTTTCTCGGTATATTTCCCTCAAAAGCTGTATACAGTCGTCACCTATGCCCACTTCCTTCAATATATCCCACAAAATTTCCTGATTAACGTTGTCATATGCCCCGGTGATGTCTAGATAAGCTACGTATAAGGGCCTGTTTTCTATTTTTGATATTTCTATACACTGTGTAAGAACAAACAGGTTATCGTCTAACCGCCTGTCGATTCGGAATCCATTCTGGAGTTCTCCCAAAATATCATTTTGCTCTACCCACGTTTCTATTTTTAATTTTACTGCCTGCATCGCCAACCGGTATAGCACCGATGTAATGGTTAGCGGTCTATACGAGCGAATGTTATCCTTTTCTCCCCTGCCTTTATAGATTAAGTTCATTCTACTTTTTCGCCAACTGTCTGGTATTTCCCTCTCCTGTAAGCACTTTTCTACGGCTTTCAGCAGTGCTTCTTTAGTGCTCTGTCCTAGTTCGTTAATGAGGCTGACGGGAACCCCATCTAAGCCCGGAGTGGTGCGCTTAGGAATTTTTCCTTCGGCCTTCTTCCAATTGAAATTCTCAAGTACTACATCTTCCTCGGTTGTACTCTTCTGCATACTTTTACTCACCGGGGGAATCCCCTGGGCGACCTTTTTAAACGAATCGGCTGTTACCTTTCGGATGTAACCTAGCGCTTCATACCCTTCCAATTGATTTCCTTCTTCATCTACCATATGTTGTTGCATTGTTACAGACTTCCTACCTAGCGCTTTTAGGTGGCTCCAAAATATCCTAGGCGCGGCCTTCTTCTTTTCGCGGATCTCTGTCATCCAGCGTTCACTTTCGCCTTTAATTTTTGCCTCGACTAATTTCTGCACAATGGATTTTTGCTCTAAATATATTTCCCATACTTGGTTGACTTCATCCTGTGGCCGCTTCTCCTTTTTTGCCTGTCTGTGCTGCCGTGATGCCTCACGTCGCTTCTCGATCGCATCCCGGATTTCTTTGTTCCACCAACTTTTTGGCTTTCTCTTTCCTTTCCAAGAAATAGTTTTCTTTTTTTTTTCTATTTCTTTCGTGATTACATGTAGCAGCTCACTATACTTCCAGTCTTTGCCTGGCAGTTTGTCTACTTCTTCCTCGACTCTTGCGGCTATATTAGTTATTTGTTTCTCATTTAAATACGAGCTGCCAATGTTCGATTCTAGGTTCTTATTTTCAGTTTTATATCCCATTTGTAATGTTATGCGTTTATGATCACTACCCAAGCTGTTAATGCCTTCCTCGTCTATTCTCATCTCTCTAAGTTTGTCATAGATTCCTTCTGTCATGAGACAATAATCAATGCTCGACTGCCTGTTTCCGACTTCCCACGTGATCTGTCCCTCACACTTAGGCCCCGCGTTAACTATTTCAAGACTATGTTGCTCGCAGAGATCTAGCAATAACTTGCCATTGGAGTCTGAATATCCGTCAAGGTCATGTATGTGTGCATTCATGTCCCCTAGAAGGATTATTTCGGCATCATGACCAAATTCTTTAATATCGGTGCTTATGCATTTCACTATCTCCAGATTCTTTTCTCTGCAGTTATTCCCCGTCCACAAGTAAGCTACACCTAGCCACGTTTTCTTTCCACCTACTGTGCCCGAAACCCACAGGTGCTCTGAACACGTTTGCTTCACTCTATCCCATTTTGCTCTGCTATGAATTAGCATTCCAACACCCCCCACCTCTCCTTTCTGATATGATCCTGTTGCATCCTTCCCAAATGTAATTGTCAATATGTGGTGGCTCTTCCAAGTCCCTAAGGTGTGTTTCTGTAAGCGCATAAACACCTATCTGTTCCTTGTTTAACTGTCCCTCAATCTCTAACCATTTTGCCTTTTTTCTGCCACCCTGCATGTTAATGTAACCAATTGCGACACGCGCCTTCTCCCTTCTTTTACCTTTTCTCTGGGTTTTCGCTATACTACCTGTCACAGAGTCCCTCTGGTTGTTGTCCTCATTACACGCTACCCTGGACACCGAAGGGCCCGCGTGCCCCCCCCAAAAAAGCTACTGCGCGTCCTGCAAGTCGCCAACCCACCTCATGACCAAGCCTCCTATTGAAGTGTATTCCGTCTCTTCGAAAACCACCCCACCTGTGCACCTCTCTGTTTATTTCCACTACCTCGATGCCTTTCTCTCGACTCATCTGCCATATCTCTTTGTTTGCGTCGACAACCGCTCTTTGAAGGTTGCCGTCACGCACCGGTACCTCCGGTATTGTGCATACCACTATCTGCACCTGAGGGGAAATGGCGCGCATGTCATCGACCCCTTTCGCCAATGTGGTCGCTAGTTCGGCTGATTCTTCATTCAAGACGTCGTTTAGACCTCCCGCAATTATCACGAGGTTACGTCCATTAGCTTTAGTTGCGAGTTCTGCGCTAGCTTGTCTCATCACTGATCCCAGCCTACGTCCCGGGAACGTCCCTATTAAAACTCGTTTGTCGCCTCTCACCCTTTCCTTGACTGCTTCTGCGCATCTAGCTAAATTCGAGTCCCCGGCCATTATCACGTGCTCCGACTTTTCTGCTGGACTGTCCCGCACCTGGCCACTGCCTCGGTCACCAGCTCGCGCAACCGCCGCTGTTTTGCTCCCTCCCATCCCCAAAACCACCTCGCGGAAACTGGGTCCTGTGCCCCCCTGCACCTGTCTTCCCCAAACCTGTCTCCACCTTCGCGTCTCCCACTATGGGGGGTTGATGCCCCCCCCTGTTCCCGCCGTCGCTTGCTTCCTTGTTCACCATGACTGCCTTCGCTAACCCTTCCTCAGCTGACTTAAGCCTTTCTCCCATAGCCATCGTTTTTTCTCGCTCTGTCGCCAACGCATTCTCCAGCTCGGCGATTCTTACCTTGAGCTCATTCTGGGCAGCCATCATTATTTCCATTTTCGCCTCTAACTCACATTGCTTACACTTGGCGTCAGCTTGTTCTGCCTTGTCATCCTCTATTTTCCATCCCATTCCGCACCCTGAACACTTTACGGTCTTTTTGACCATGGCTAGATCGTTCACACTTCGGATTACATGCACTCAAAGCCAAAAGGTACAACAAAACTCCGCCAGTATGCTTCAAAGCACTTGTGTACCCTTCAGCCACGTGGTGGCCGAAAAAAAAAAAAAACCAGGCGACTGTCACACAAGAAACAGTACAAAGTTGTCACCCCAATTAATCTCCAATCTAGTGGGTTATGTACTCATATAACTAATAATAGCAAGCTCGAATCATGCAGAAAAAACTTATCTGTCGCTGTCATTCCGGAGCCCACAAAAACACGTCCGTCCTCTAGCGGCACTTTCCACGATCCTCGTAGAGTTACTGTATATGCTCCCTACGGGAGCAGAGTTGCGCATAGGTCCGCCATTATGTTCAACGGCTGCGCAGTGAAGCCACTCTTCGCGCGCGCAGGAGACAAACACGGCGCGATGTTCCGGCGCGGGCGACATGCCTCAGTCTTATTCGCACGCGCTGAGCAAGATTTCACTCATGCAGCGAAGCTGTATATGGCTATAGTTTCTAGCGGATGGCGTCCGCGGACAAAAACGATGCGTTCAAGAATAATTTTACAGCGTTCGGCCGATTTCGGGGGCAGTACATGGCGTGTAATCGTGGCTCATACGTACAACAAAATGTGCATTAAGTGAACCAGGTGCGAATTAGTGAATCGAAGGCGAATTAGGTGGATTAAAGGTGACGGAGTGAGTTGAACTTGAATTGAGCGATTGAAATGTTAAATTTATTCAAAGGTGCCCTAAATGAACCGAAGGTATAATGCATTTAGTGAAGCTACATATGTATATGGCCAGGCTCTGACCAAAAGTGCGTCCGTTTATCGAGTCGCGTGCACAGAAAATATTACAGCGGAGGCCGATCCCACGACCACAGCTTTCTGATGCGCATGCTACGATCGAGCAGCTAAAAAGTTCGCTTGCTACCGCGCGGTGCCTTGCAATGAAAAATGGAGAGATCATTTTCAGCATGCTCGCGACCTTTTCTTGCCTGGCCGGAAGGCACCGAACCATGGTCGCACTTTTGGTCGACAATCAGGTGGGTGCATTTTGGCCGCCTAAATCAGCTGATCAGCAAACGTCGCCAAAAAACCATTGCGCGTACGGTTACGCTGGTGACCACTGACATTTGTCATTAACCACCATTCACAGCTGCTCCTTTGTTAGAAAAAACAATCACCATGGAACTGACGGAAACAATACGGCGCGGGAGCCGCGCCGTCGTGTCCGTAAAGTTGGCTTCGCCGCGGCGAAATTGAACATTTGACGTCATTTTGCACCACGTGATGGCGCTCGCCGAATCGCGGCGCGAGCGGTGCAGGGAAAAGTTATGCGCAACTCTGCTACCTGCGGTAGCATATACAGGGACACTAGATCCTCGATGCGCGCGCTCCCCTCCGCCGCCGTGGAGGGTGGAGACAACAGCGTCGTCTGCTACGGCGTCCGCCATTACGATGCCCTCTCCGCAGGCCACCTATAGCCATGATAGGCAGCCAACGGACGTCGTGCGGCTGCATGCAGAGTTCGTTGTGTCAAAACGAGTGGTACTCAAACAACATGACAAAAAATACAAAGTTTTCGCATCGGGAGTGTGAAAGTCTCAGATTTCTATTCTCTAATCTTTATTTTTAAAGCGACATTAGCAGCTGGAGTTGCTCGCAGCAGAAAACTACCGTCCACGCCAGCCGCGTTAACACCTTCAGTTAGCATCTTCTTGGGCTAGTCGGTAACTATTTATATTGGTTAAAGATGCGCAACACACGCACCTATGTCACCATACACGCACCCAAGTTCCATGGCTTTTCATTGTGTATCTGTGTTTTGTGCTTTCCACAGAAGTGTAAAAACAGTTTGCCTGACGGTCGAAAAAAAAGAAGAAAAAAGAAACCGCGTGCTGCCACGAGAAAAGAGAAAAAAAATGTGATTGCGCATCATATTTTGAGACCTTGTTTTCGAATTATTCATCAGCTTCCCCATTTACGGACCGCACCCTGCAACGCACAGTATTCTGAATTTTGTTTTGATCTCTTACCTTACTGTAAATAGCAGATGAGCAAAAAAAAAAAAATTGGTGAGTACATATCATACCACTTGGGGCTCTACATACGGTTTTTATGGCATTAAATCATGAAATTAATGGCATTAAATCATGCACACACGTATATGCACGCGCACACACGCCCACGCACACACACGCAATCACACGCACGCGTAAACACGCACATGCACGCACACGCGTAGAAACACACACACGCATGTCCACATGCTCACACGCACACACACACATGCACGCACAATCATGCGTACATGCGCACACGCACTAACAACACGCACATACACACGCGCACACGCACATTCGCACACACACGCACGGCTGCACACGCACACAGACGTATACATACGCGCGCGCACACGTACAAACACACAGAGGCACGCAGAAATGCACACGCATGTGCACATACGCACACACAGGCTCGCACGCACACATACACACGCGCATGCGCGCACACACACACACACATACACGCACGCACACGCCTGCGCACAGATAAGTACACCAACACGCATGCACACACATGTACACACACGCACACATACTCACCGACATGCATGCGCACACACGTACACACACACGGGCACGCGCACACACGTACACACACGCACGCACACGCATGCGCCCACGCGGCAACGCACACGGACACGCACGCGTACACACGCACGCACAATCATGCGCACACACACAAACGTACACGCACATACACGCAAACACGCACATACACCGTCACCGTTCGGCAATACGCGTCCGGGAAACAGCTGACAAACGCCAAGGCGTCGTTTCTGGACCTACAATGCGAGGACAGTGAGTGCCCCGAAAGTATTTTTTCGGCAATGTATACGTTGCGGCGAGTTACGTCGAGCGAGAAGGCCAGCGTAATCGCGGCGAGTTATAACTCTCCAGATGCTGAAATGGCATAACTTAGGCTGCACAAACACGAACGGTCCGTGGGTTGCCACTTGTCGCGCTTGATCTTTACCAGCCACAGGAGTCGCCTTTTCGGATCTTTGGGAAATCTGAACATCTTATAGCCATTTCGCGATTGGTTTGTGCACTGTGGGACGAAACACCCGGGCATTTTGTCCGAGAAAACGCCGCGCACCTGTCTCACTCAACCAGCCGCGACCAGGCGTGGGGAGCCGAATGGCGGCCGCCGATCGGAAGGCGGCATTCACCCCCTCAAAGAATGGCTCCACCCTCCAAGGGGGGCGCGCGCATCGAGGAACCCTACCGCAAACTTGAGTTTGGGTTCCCTATCCATTGTGCAATGGGAGAACTCCATGCTGCTGTCCCCACGTTGACACTACTGTTTAGAATAAATTTATTTACACTATGTACAAAGCATAAATTATGCATGACATATCAGTGTACAGGGATACATTCACATTCGGCCCAGTATCTTCCTAAAGCAATTTTTTACCCTTACGAATCGTTGGTAGAACGAAAAGTTCTAGCTGACCATGCACAGCCCTCGTTATTTCTCAAGGCTCTTCTGCTATTTGTCACCGACATTTTTTCAACTACTTCAGAGGAAGATTAAATACGCAACTGATGATAACCAATTACAGAGTTCACGTTCATCTTTTATCCACTCTTGATTATGTGAAAAACCTGGAGGTTCGCCGAGGAACGCGACAGCGTTATCGGGACCTGTTTTCATCGCTGCATGATTCGCTTGCTACTTCGATTCTTGATGGCATCCTCAACCGTGCCATGCGAGAAGGAACGTCTGTGCACGGCCGCTCGAGCCGCCGTGGTCTGTGTTTAGTGACATTGGCCGTTGTAAACACTTCTAAGGCGCCTAATGCAAGTACTCTTGCGGTGTTCCGGCTCAGTCATAGTTCACCATCTTGCGAAGCAGCGAATTACTCACTACGCATCTGTAAGGCAATACATGGACCTACGTCGCTCCCAACTTTGCTAATGATGATGATAATTAACCATGACCGAGCTCTTGGTAATGAGCGGGCAGCTTTTAGTCGGCCACTCCTTACGCAACTCACGTGTTCGACGCCTGTGCGATGCTACGACGCTGCCACGCAATATTATATTGCATCTGAAATATATTACGTATGCCTCGCTTTCCCATAATAGCGCTGCCGCGACACAGTTGAAATCGGTGGTTAGACTTGTTTTAAATGCGAAGCATTTCTTTGCGTATTGTAAGCACTTTTGCGTTTCTATCTACGTATCTATCTATCTATCTATCTATCTATCTAGCCGCCTACGTCTGGGTGCTCTCGTGATCGCCGCCTTAACTTGGTGTAGACCAAAATTTGTATGGGAGGTTAAGAGGTACTGACGAATATGTCTGGCTGGTCATGACATGAATAACGTGAAAATCCTGTCGCATACGTCGCCAAACCCTTTCCTGCAGACACGTGTGGCACATACCCGTATACCACGGGCCACGGTATGCGGGTATGCGCCACAGGTGTTTGACAATTTATATCTGCCCAGGAATGGCGAGGACAGACTTTAGTAATTTAAATGCGAGAGTGTTAAGAAAAACTGACGTCCGCAGCGTTGACCCGACGAATGCAAATAATAAATATCAGGGTCCCAGCAGGAATCGAACCCAAGCAATATGCGTGGCAATCAAGTATTCTACCACAGAGCCAGGCCAGGTCTCGGAACTGCTTTGGAAAAAGACCCTATGCAGGCGTAATGTTAGTGAAACTTCAATTGTGGTTGCAGTGCAGGCTATCTAATTTTATAAACATTACATATGTATTCCTATGAGCAGGCGTCATGTAGGGTTAACGTCGATTGCATACTTAAGCGCCATCCCCTGTAGTTGGTCCACGATGCTCTATCCAGAGCTACCATCCTCGCAAGCACAAGTGCTACATATCAGCTTGCCGCTTCTGGTATTGGTAATACCCATGTTTCTGTTGGCATCGTTACGCAGCTGTAAAGAACTGGTTATGTGAGACATATGCGACTGTTGTACATATGTCTGTGCGTACAACATTTGTACATATCTTTAACGTCATTTCGTAACGTTTCGCTCAATAAAAAAAAATTACAACCCAGTCACTTTGCCTCCCCATGGTTCGCATACATCGATTCCCATGGTACTTGGGATCTGCCAATTTTTTTTCGTATGCATGTAAAAGTGTAGCGCCATTTCCCAGCGACTGCTGCTCAAGTAACAGTAATCTTTACCGGTAAACGTATGCGGCGAACGCTACATGCTTCGTTATGTTTGAACGCGCATCTGTCATCAATCATAGGATTTGAACATCTGTGCTTTGCTTTTTAAGCAGAGCTGCTAAGCCGCCGTTTGTTTGTTTCGCGAGGTAGACAAGAAACGGTCATGATCATGCCGGCGAGTGTTCTCTTCGTCGTGGTCTTCATGTCCTGCTTCGCTCCCAGAACACGAGGGGCGGTAGGAGCGATCGCTCCTACCACCCCCCCTCTGGATCCGCCACTGGTTTTAAGCGCATGCCAATCATCTGGACCAGACGCAGCGAGTCACACACGTATATTGCAGGTGACAAATCAGACCGTGAGTGCGCGTCCTGGCGGACTCGAACATCAAGGCGCCATGGTTTCTCCGAAAAAGAAAATGGAATTTCGAGCTCTGAGAGAATCGGGCGATGGTCAGAGATTTACACAGGAGAAGGTGGGAAGGGCGGAACACGTAAATCGGAGACAAACGCCTCCAAGGCACGTGCAATATAACCCCGGTCGAGCCTGCTGGAGGATGGCCCGCGTCGCCATGTCCAAACAGAGGTATTTCTGTGCGCGACATTAGGGAGTTTTCGAATAGCGTACGCAAAGCTTTGCGTTTGCGTTTGCCGCAACTGCGCATGTGTCATACGCTAACCTCTTGCGGGCCCCCGTGAAGTGACGGAAATAGCGGACGACCGCAAGGACCGCAAAGCTTTGCGTACGCTATTCGAAAACTCCCTATTAGCGAGTTTTAGTATAGCGGGAAACAGCAAACGCTAGGATTTAGCGTTAGCGTTAGCGTTGCGTGCTCCACATTGAGCATGCGCAGAACGTAAACGTAGCCCGAGCTCTTAAGTACGTACGCTATTTCTGGAATATAGCGTTCAACGCTAACGCACGCAAGAGATTACGTACGTAGGGCAAGATGGCGGTGCCTGTTGAAGCGAGAGCCGTCCATTATTAAGCTCATGCACTCCTAAATAATGCATGTATTTGATTTAGATTTCAGTAATGAGGCTTCGCCAGCCGTTTACTGCCGATAAAATAGCTCTGTTTTCGAGATACGTTGTCGATTAGCGGTGTAGTAGGCCTAACAAAATTTGTTACGAGGTTCGCTCATGTTTTTGGTAGCCGCGCAGAGATGGCGACGCTGTATTCATTCACCTGTTTCCAAGATAAGGCAAAGACGGCCTCATGTCAATCCGAGACAGGTTACAGGGTCTTGAAGAATACTCCATTGCGGTATATATCGAAAGAAAGTGATGTTTCGGGCCGCCAGACAGAACACTGAACCAAACGCAACACGGAGACGCAGCAGTGGTGACTTTGGATCCTGAAGCTCGAGTTAGTGATACACTTGTGAATTCTACAGCGCATTTAGTGTTGTTGTCTAGATGGCGCCGTATGCGCTTGCGTTAGCGTTAGCAGCAATGCCTCCCGCTGTACTAAAAGACCACTGTTTGCCATGCAGCGCGTTCCGTTTTAGCGTTAGCGTTGAGACTCACGCTAACGCTAACGTAAGCGTTTCCCGCTATACTAAAACTCTCTATAGTGCGCATCCAGTAATGGCAAGGGCTGGGCAAGGCGTCGCAGTTCGTGTGAATGCGAAGCAGACCGACTCCAGCCAGAACCTTGTACATCGCTTCGCGTATTCAACACACATTTGAAGTCGCCAATTAGAACAGCGCGACGACCGTCGAGAAAAAAAAACATCCAGGTCTCGAAAAAAAACCATTAGCGTCCAGCTTGTGCTGGCCCATACACACGCAGTATCCTAAGGAAGGTCGATGCAGTTTAAAGCCAGAACTCTAACCACGCCGTCATAAAAAAACATGGTGACTCCTTAATAAACCCCGATTAAATATAATAATGCCTACTCCCGTAAAACTAATTGTAGCGAAATAGAAATTACTAGCCTTCGTTTAAAATCCAGCACGTTGGATGGGGAGAAGAAATTAGTTTCCTGCAGGCACAGAACGTCACAATTCGCAGCACGGGCTATACCTCGGCCTGCTTTGCTGCACTGCGAAAACCTTGAACGTCCAATGAAATAATATTCAGTATAGAAGCCATAATGGAAAGTAAAGACTAACCTGGATACACAGTTCTAGACGATACACAGTTCTAGCAGGCGCGGGAGTGGGTACTCCACGAGTGGCACAGTCATTTCTTACGGCCAGGCGACCCACAGGAGGCACGGGGCTTCCGGGGCCGCGTTGAATTCCGCAGGGGACTTCTGTCTCTGCTGGGGGGCTTCTGAGTCGCTGCTGGATATCCGGTGGTGCTTGCTGCCAAGGCTATTGAGCGAGGACGGTATAAAGACGTCTAAACTGTCCCGGCTGACGACGCTGGGGGTGGTGTCGTCGTCTATTTGCAAGACCGTCTCACTCGTGGTGCTGTTTGAGTCCTCGTAGATGGAGGCTTCGTCGTCTTGGGATGGAGCCTCCTCGATGACAGGAGGACTTACAGGGGATTGGGCAGCCATGACGTGAACGTCAGGTATCACGTCGCCATCTGTGACACGTTCGCCAAGAGGCGCCTTGTCTAGCGGGGGCTCGACCTGCGATTCCGTGGGAATGACCGCTTGACGCAGGGCACTGGATGGGTCCTCAGGGCCTGGAGAGATTGCTGGGTCCGGGCTGGCCGGGGACGCAGTGGGTGTTTAGTGTGGCATCGCAATTTGAATAGCTTGTTCTTGGCAGGTGACCAGGGCTGGCGTCGACGAACCGTCGCACTTGTTGTTAGACGGCGTACCTGGTTGAAGTGGCGGGAAATTCCTGGATGCCGCCTCCGAGTACAACTGTGTGGTGGTGCAGGCGTGGCGTGCGGGTCACCGCAGCGGCGACACGGCAGCGAACAGCCCTTTCCGTCGTGGCCATAAACGCCGCACCTTCCACCAAACGGAGCTGTGCAATTCATACGGAAGTGGCCACTGCCTCCACATCGACGGCACATCCGCTGGATCCCTTTATAGTCAGAGGTTACACGATGGCCTGCGACTTTGGTGTAGTTGGGCACAGGCGACGAGGTCTTCATTTCCATTCGCACGTATCGCGTCCCAGTGGTCACGGTTGGGCGCGACTCCATGAGCCCTCTGCTGATGTGTAACACTTTCCCGTAGGGGGGACGATGCTTGTGCGAGGACATCGCTGGGGTCGCGGCACGGCAGGAACAGGACGGCGACTAGGGGCCCCAGGGGCACGAAGGCAACGCGCCCTCCTCGGATGATGAGGTGCGAAGCGTCCACAATTTGAGCCAGAGCGGCTCCGCTGTTAACGGTGACTTGATAATTCAGGCTTCCAAAGTGCTGTACACAGTACACCTCTTCGATCCCTTCTCTCGAAGACGTCGCGTCAACGACGTCTGCTGGACTAATCCCCTTGGGGACGACAACATCGAATGCTGACGCCTTCTTCGGGGGGCTGGCTTGATGGAAGCCCCCGAGACACTAGGAAAGCTAGACGGGTGCGTTTAAGTAGTAAAGGAAAGTTTATTGAACAAGTGTACACAAACACTGTTTAGAAAAAAAAACACTGTTTAGAAAAAATTTATTTACACTATGTACAGAGCATAAATTATGCATGACATATCAGTGTACAGGGATACGTTCACATTTTCACCATTGTACATCACAAAAACTAACACTTTCGCATAGGGCAAACAGCAGAAGTCTGATCAGCATAACAACAAATGCACATAGCTCACAAATGACACAATAGAGAACAGGTCGAAAGGGCAAGGAGACAGGTACACCAACTCCGACCCGACGGTGCGGCCTAGCACCATGTAGGCCGAAAAATAAGTTGGACTCGTTAATTCTCAACGTCGACAAAAGGGCATAACCCAGAAACTCGCGCTCCCCCCAAAAAGAAAAGCTCCTCCCAGAGAAACGCGACGATCTCGCGCCTCATGCGCCCCAATATTGGCCATAAGGCTTGTGAGGATGTACTTTTGGGCTAGTTGGTTCATACTTGTGGTGAAACAGCGCCAGCGGAAACGAAGGACTAGACGAAGAGGAACGACGCAACACAAGGCGCACTAACAACTGAAAGTTTATTCACTTGATGCGCAGGATAAATACTGGCTGTTCATGAATAAACAGAAGAAAGAAAATTGAAAAGAGATATGACAGTGCATCACGTGGTCACTCCTACTGCGCGTGTAAAGCGGTTCCTGTAAGGAATCTGACATCTTTATCCGACAGCATGACAGACGGCATGCTGACACAGGATCCTGCGAGCTTCTTTATCTCCAGGGTTTCGACAACCTCCCTTGTTAGTCTGTCAGCTGATTTGGACATGACACTAGTGTTCTCAAATCTAGGTGCGCAGCCGCAGTCCCGACAATGAATACCTAGATGTCCTGAAATCACTTTCGTTGTATTGTATTTGTGTTCTTTTAACCTATCGTTTAGGCATCTTCCGGTTTGCCCTATGTATGACGCGCCGCAAGACAAAGGGATCGCGTAGACCACATTTTCTGTACACTGTACACACCTGTCGCGGTGCTTCTTAGTGCAGACAGGTTTTTTACTTTCTTCATTAACCACCCGACACATTTTCGCAAGCTTATCGGGTGCGGTGAAGACCACCTTCACTCCCGCCTTTTCGGCCACTTTTTTCAAGTTATGGGAAACGGAATGTATGTAAGGAATGGCGGAGACATTCTTTGTGCTATCTTCTTGGGCTCTTGCACGGCTGGCGCTAGTGCCTCGGTTCTTCGTCTTGAGCAATTTCTCCGCGACACTAGACAGAATCGCTCGCGGGTACCCCGCGTCTGTTAGACGACGAACCTGGTTGTCGAAACTACTGCGCAGCCGGTGCAGGCATGATTTTTTTAGGGCATTGTCAATGGATGAATATATGATGCTACGCTTGACGAGCTTGGAATGCGAAGAATGATACATTAAGACCGGTTTTTTTGCTCTAGGCTGGTATTCCCAGCAGACCTGATTAGATGAAAAATGAAGCCCTAAATCGAGGAAACGTAAGAAACTGTCAACCGGAACCTCGTGAGTCACATCTAAAGGTGCTAGGCACTGACGAAAAAGTAGAATTATATCGGAAGATTGCTTTCGCAAGTCTTCCTCGTCACATTCTAAAACAATTAAAAAATCATCGACAAATCTAAAAACGTTTAACACTTGCGTGGTTGTCAGGCGCTGTTGTAACAGTTCGCTAAAAAGATGTCACTCAATATCGGAGCAATGCATGAACCTATGCACACACCATCTTTTTGTAAAAACATATCTCCTTTCCATTCTACATAAGTGGAACCAAGGTAGGTTCTTAGCAGCTCCAAGAACGATCCTACGGCTATGCCGGAAGCATTTTGAAATGCCACCGTCCCGTATGTGTCAATGCATTCCGCTACGCTAGTAAGAAGCGCATCCTCAGGAATGGAATAGTATAGGTCCTTTATGTCGACTGAAAAGGCATTGAGCTGTTTAGTTTCATTTTCCGCAAGAAAGCACACCACCTGCTCCGAATTCTTTACTTTGTAGGGATCATCCACCATCAATTCGTCTAGGTGCTGCTGCAGGTACAAGGATAAAGATTTCTGCCATGCTCTGTTTTCAGACACAATCACGCGTAGGGGACATTCCGGTTTGTGGGTCTTCGCTGCAAAAAACACGTCAAGACTTAGTGTCTGGTTTGACGCAATGGTACTCGACAGCTTTGCGAGATTTAGCTTTTTACATAATTGAGAGGCCTTCGTCCTCAACTTAGGTAAACAAACGTCACTAACCTGCTTAAACGTTGAAGCCAATGCTTCGGATGCCTTCGAATGGTACACTGAATTAGGCATCACGGCAAAACCGCCTTCTTTATCCGCAGGTAGCAAAGACAGCGACGCACCGGAAAGTTCTTTTCAGAAGAACCACGTCGAACTAACACATCAACACCTTCGGCTGCACATCTTTCTTGCTCGGCTTCGGGCGCACGTCTCGACAGTTTCTTAACCATTGCAAGGAGCTCCGGAGGCTTCTTCTGGGGCTCAACGGCGAACTTCGGCCCACAGCTTAACACTTGCTGTACCGACTCCGGGATAGTAGCATCGCCGATCACGTGGACCGGGTTTCCGCTTACGCGGATTTTTCTTGGCAGCAGACGTGGAAGTGTAGGCAGTACGTTCTGCCACAGCACTTCAGTAGCTGTGTTCACCACGTGCATCCATTGTCGCCACAGGCTCCCAGCACGATCCTTCGCTGAGGTCAACTGAACAAGTGCTTGAAGATGGTCCTTGTAGATGCGAGCTTGCCGCAGCCATTCAGAACGCAAAATCTTGCAGACTCTGCTCCCGTGGCCGATCGATGGTGCGACGTGGCCAAAGAGGGCCACGACTTCAGGAGGAAGAACCTTGTGTCTCATGCAAAAACCCATCTGTCTTCCACGGCAGTAGGCAACAGCGACGAGTGAAGCGAAATAGGCTGGGTTGGGAGAGGAACATGTAGAAGAAGAGCCCACAGAACTAGAGATGTAACTTGTGAGGATGTACTTTTGGGCCAGTTTGTTCATACTTGTGGTGAAACAGCGCCAGCGAAAACGAAGGACTAGACGAAGAGGAACGACGCAACACAAGGCGCACTAACAACTGAAAGTTTATTCACTTGATGCGCAGGATAAATACTGGCTGTTCATGAATAAACAGAAGAAAGAAAATTGAAAAGAGATATGACAGTGCATCACGTGGTCACTCCTACTGCGCGTGTAACGCCGTCGACGGGCCATAAGGCCCGTCGACGGCAATTCCCAGCGACGGCTTCGCAGCGGTTGCGCCAAAGGCTATTGAATAGGCCAGCAACTACTAAGAGTGCCGCGAAGCGCCCCCGTGGGAACTGGCCGCTGGACACGAACCCTCGGACCCACGAAAACCAGCACGGACCGCACGCCAAAAAAAAGGCGGGTGACCACGCATTCGATCGTCGCATGTCGGTTGGTGTCAACCATGACGCAGTTGGGGCAAGTGGAGGTGCGTACCATCTGCCATCGTTGCAGCCGATCTCGAGTGGGGAGCAAGCCCCAGCCCCATCGCCAAACAAATTAAGTCACGGAGGTGACCCGGCAACGCCGCTGCGACCATGTGCTTCCAAGGGCGACTCATTACCGCATGCCGGTGTCGGGGTACCAAAGGCTGCACAAGGGCGGCCATTGTGTCCACCACTTTCGCTTCGGCTACATCGATCTCGGGGCATGTAGTCTCTAGACGGCGGTGGAAGGCCAGGAGGGCACGATACACAGTCGGTAAATGGGAGGACTGCGGACCACAGTTGATAGGACCAGCGGGCATTAGGACAAGCAGGGATGGACCTAGGTGGTAACGTGCGAGTGTCTGCGCAGGCGTACCATCATTATTTAAAACGCGCAATAAAGTGCGGATGGACAGGATGGAAGCCGTAACGGCCACGTCGGGGAACGCGAAGCCTCCTTGGCTGCGCGGTTGCGCTAACGTGGGGCGCGATAATAATTCCGCACCACCAGACCAAAAGAACGAGGTGATTAAACGCTGAACTTTCTGTGAAACGCGGAGCGGGGGTTTGACGGTGTGACACAAGTACCAACATTTGCCGAGGTAGACCGACTGCGACAAGTACCGGTGTTCCAAAACGGGGAAAATCAATGTGCTTAGCAGCGTCTATGTTTTGTATTAGAGCTTGTATAACAGATGCCCAGATATTTTCCTGTATACCGAAAGCATTGTAAGTGACACCTAGTATCTCCATGGTGGGGGGACCATTGCAAAGACAACGTGATGTTAATACGTCCGGCAGGGTTTCCAATGAAGAAATACTGGCTTTCTGACAAATTTAAACGAGCACCAGAAATCACACCGAAATTGGAAAAGGAATTCAGGACGTGCTGCAGTGACTGTTCGTTGTGTGTGCACAGACATAGGCGTGCGCACGAGGGAGCAGAGGGGACGGCCGCCCCCCCCCCCCTAATCACCTAAGAGAGGGGGGGCGCAAATTCTGCCCCATACATTGACTTAATAGGGAGGGGGGGGCGCTGCGATGAACCTTCTCCACCCCCCCCTGCCCCCCCCCCCCCCTGAAGGGGAACCCTGCGCACGCCTGTGTACAGAGTAATATCATCGGCATAGGCAGTTACTTTAACTTCAGTGCGGCCAGGAAAAGGTAAGCCACGAGTCTGTGGATCTCGTTCGATGGCCCTTAAAAAGGGTTCTAAGGCAAGGGCGAATAAAACGGGGGGAGAGAGGAGAACCCTGATGGACTCCTCGTGTAACCTGGAATGGGCGGCTCTCACGCGAATCTAGGAAAAGGGTACTCTCGGAGTTAGCGTACATAGCATGAATGAGGCGGATGAACTTGGAACGAAAACCGAATGCTTGTAAGACGTTGAATAAATAGGTATGTTCAACGAAGTCAAAAGCCTTTTCCTGATCTAAGGAAACCAGTAACCCCTGTGCGCATCGTCCAGTGGTGTACTGCCTTATGTCACGCGTGAGCCAGGTATGACTACGAATGTCGCGGCCCGGAATGGAACAGACTTGGTGGGGAGCTATTAGCGACGGAAGAGACGGACTGATTTGGCGTACCAGAATGTTAGCGAGGAGTTTGTAATCCGCATTGAGAAGGGTGATGGGGCGCCAATCTTCGGGTCGCGTGGATTGGGAGTCTTTCTTGGGTATCAGTGTGATACGGCCGCTGCGGAAAGAGTGCGGGAGGGAAAGATCGTGGAAACAGCGCCTGATGACACGCGACATAAATGGGCCAATAATGGGCCAAAACTGGATGTAGAACTCGACGGGGAGGCCATCGGGTCCAGGGGCCGAACCCTTTTTCATTGCATCTAAGGCGTCTTTGATTTCAGAATCCGATGGTGGCGATAAGAGAGTGTCAGAATCCGCGTTGGAGTAACGGGGTAAATGTTGTAGGAGGGGGTGCAAAGAACCCCCTGCGGCAGAACTTACGCTAGTAGCTGATTGGGCCATAAATTCAAAGTGACGCGTGAAAGCCTGGAAGTCGCGTGAGCCATTAGCGGCAGGAGCCATAGGGTGCAGCGTGTGTGTAGGCGAGCCGCACGGACGGATGAGCGCCCGGCGTGCATACCGGAGGACCTCAGGGGCACATGGCGCACGTCTGCAGCGCCAAGCTGCCGCTGGGAGTGAAGAGGCGCGCATTATACGCTGGTACCTGTCCACTAGCTCTGCTTGCCATGCACGCATGACGGGAGAGGGGCAAGAGTCTCGGTGGGCAATGCGGATTTTCTGCATTAAAACGTTAGCGTCTTGCGTCACACGAACGCGAAGTGCCCTACCCGACGCACTACAATGGTGGCGCCATTGTTCTTTCAGATGATCCCACTCAGTGAGATCTGCGCCAATAAGTGATGCGTGTAGTGCTTGGGACAAACCCTGAGCCGTCTGAAAGTCTTGAAGGACGCGGCAATCCAGACGCCATGACCTCTGAAGCGCCGGCGTCCCCGCAGGCAGGTGTAGGGTCAGCGCAACCAGGCGATGGTCACTTATATACACGGGCGTATGGTAGCGACAGCACCTCGACATTGCGGACGAAGGCCATGAGGCCGGGGGATACATATGTTCGATCAAGCCGACTGCTCGATGTCGCGCGACGGCAAGTATAAACATACCTCCCACCATACGTACGGTCATGTACATCAGTCAGTAACAACTGTTGTACGAGACGCTCAAGTTCTTTAGCATTCCAGTTAGACCGGCCGCGATCTGGACCTCGGACATCGGTGTGGGAGTCTAAGACACAGTTGAAATCTCCTAAAAGTACCAAATGCCGAGAATTTAAAAGGTAAGTGTCGAGAGAGCGAAAAAAAGTGGCAGAGTTTGCGGACACTGCCGGCTCATAGACGCCAACAAATCTGATGCGCAAAGAAAAGAAAGTGCAGTCGAACGCCAGCACGCGCCCGAAGGCATCGAAGGTAATATGGTGGTCACGCAGAAGGCTGCGGTTAAAAACAATAACTCCGACGCCAGTCGAACGCGTGCTAGCGAACGAGAAGTAACAGTCAATGTTAAATGCGCGTTTGAATATCAGAACATCTGAGAGCTTGAAAAAGTTAGTTTCCTGCAGAAAAAGTAGGTCACAAGATAGTGAACGCGCAAACACTGTTTAGAAAAAATTTATTTACACTATGTACAGAGCATAAATTATCCATGACATATCAATGCACAGGGATACATTCACATTTTCACCATTGTACATCACAAAAACTGAAACTAACACTTTCCCATAGGGCGAACAGCATAACTCAGATCAGCATAACAAAAAATGCACATAGCTGACAAATGACACAATACAGAACAGGTCAAAAGGGTAAGGAGACAAGTACACCAACTCCGACCCGATGGTGCGGCCTAGCACCATGTAGGCCGAAAAATAAGTTGGACTCGTTCATTCTGAACGTCAACAAAAGGGCATGACCAATGGCGCAGAAATTCGTGCTCCCCCCAAAAAGAAAAGCTCCTCCGAGAGAAACGCGAGGATCTCGCGCCTCATGCGCCCCAATATTGACCATAAGGCCCGTCGACGGCAATTCCCAGCGACGGCTTCGCAGCGGTTGCGCCAAAGGCTGAACAGGCCGGCAACTACTAAGAGTGCCGCGAAGCGCCCCCGTGGGAACCGGCCGCTGGACACGAACCCTCGAACACCCTGCCCACGAAAACCAGCATGGACCACACGCCAAAAATGGCGGGCGACCACACATTCGATCGTTGCATGTCGGTTGGTCTCAACCACGACGCAGTTGGGGCAAGTGGAGGTGCGTACCACCTGCCATCGTTGCAGCCGATCTCGAGTGGGGAGCAAGCCCCAGCCCCATCGCCAAACAAAGTCACGAAGGTGACCCGGCAACGCCGCTGCTACCATGTGCTTCCAAGGGCGATTCATTAGCGCATGCCGGTGTCGGGGTACCAAAGGCTGCATAAGGGCGGCCATTGTGTCCACCACTTTCGCTTCGGCGACATCGATCGCTGGGCATGTAGTCTCTAGACGGCGGTGGAAGGCCAGGAGGGCACGATACACAGTCGGTAAATGGGAGGACTGCGGACCACAGTTGATTGGACCAGCGGGCACTAGGACACGTAGGGATGGACCTAGGTAGTAACGTGCGAGTGCCTGCGCAGGCGTACCTTCATTATTTAAAACGCGCAATAAAGTGCGGAGGGACAGGATGGAAGCCGTAACAGCCACGTCAGGGAACGCGAAGCCTCCTTGGCTGCGCGGTTGCGCTAACGCGGGGCGCGATAATTCCGCACCACCAGACCAAAAGAACGAGGTGATTAAACGCTGAACTTTCTGTGAAACGCGGAGCGGGGGTTTGACGGTGTGACACAAGTACCAAAATTTGCCGAGGTAGACCGATTGCGACAAGTACCGGCGTTCTAACAGGGGAAAATCAAAGTGCTTAGCATCGTCTATGTCTATGTATGTCAATGTTAAATGCGCGTTTGAATATCAGAACATATGAGAGCTTGAAAAAGTTAGTTTCCTGCAGAAAAAGTAGGTCACAAGATAGTGAACGCGCAAACACTGCAGCAGAATCATAGAGCTTTACTTTTTCATCGCCAGAAAAAGCGCATGGCAAGTTCTTGCTGGCCATAAACAGCCCTCGCTATTTCTCAAGGCTTTGCTGCTGTTTGTGACCTAATATTTTTTTCCCTAAATATTGGGAGGAAGATCGCGCCCACAATTGATGAGGAATAGTATCGAATTTCGCTTGCGCCTTTTATTCAATTTTGCCTCCATGGAAGACTTGAAGGTCGCTTAGGCTTCACCTTCAAGCTTTATCCGGCCCTCCTCTCATCGCTTTCTGATTCCCTTGCTAAAACTCTCAGTATCTTATGCATTCGCCAAAGACGACTCGAAGCCGAAAGCCATCTTCTTCTTTTAATAGCGAAGCTGTTTAAGCTAGCTGTAGTTTGTGCGGTCTATCAGAAAACTATCATCATCATAAACCGGGTAGTGCCACAGAAATTTGGTAAATCCCGCTACTCACCACTGGTCCACTAAAAGTTAAGAAGGCAACAGTTAGCCCAACAAATGGCCGTGAAGCGTCGGCGGTGAGCCGAAGACCCCCGCCACGTTCAACGAGAGAATGCTAGGGAACGGGAAAGGCTACGGCGGCTGCGAGAGGACCCCAAAGCGATGGAAAGCCTACGCCAACGACGACGTGCCCGTAGGTCTATGAGAGGTGCGATCGCCTAGTTTCGGCGCTAGTTTCTGTCTCTGGAGTTTGGACATCCGCGTCGTGTCTGTCACTGTCTAGGGTTGAACGCGAACCTCTCTGCGCTGAGAATCAACGTAGAAACCACCTAGCATCATCCAGCTAAAGCCTAGAAGCGACCTAGAAGCAACCTAAAAACAACCCGCATCACCGAGCTGAGGCCTAGAAACAACCTAGCAGCAGCCAGATTATAGTCTTCAGAAGTCTCCAGTTTCGCTGCTTCAAGCCTTGCACGGCTTAGTGCAAGCTTCACCACTTTCTTCGTATCAGTTGACGTACGTATTAATCCTCCACCGCCCCTATCCAAAAGCTTTCTGCACAGAACGTGGTTTTGCACTTCTTTCGTCATAGGCCCACCTTTTTCCAAGCGACGATGTCCTGGGATGACGTCATCATGTGACGTCACGTTATGTGATGTCATGATGACGTCATCACGTAATGAAGATTTTTTTTGCATCGCTAGTGTTGACACCCCTGACGGTCAATTTTCGTGTTTGATGAGTCATCTAAAACTATCGCCATAATAGTTCTATTCTTGGTGGACGCTTCAACCGTGCGATCAGAAGAAACGCCTGTGCGCGCGACATTTCGTGTTGTAAAGTCTTCTAGTATGCCTACTGCAAGTACAGCTCCGACGTACTGACTAGGTCATGTTTCACCATCTGGGGAAGCAGCGAGGTACCCACTACGCATCTACTAATATTAATATCTGAAGCCCGTGTCAAAATCACGACATGATTATGAGGCTCACCACAATGGAGGGCTTTGGAAATTTTGACCATCTCGTGTTCTTTAACGTGCACGGTCATCGCACAGTGCCCGGGCCTCTATCACTTCGCCTCCATCGAAATGCGACTACCATAGCCGGGATCGAACCCCCAACCTTCGGATCAGCATCCGGGCACCGTAACCACCACAGCACCGCGGCGGACTTCTAATGTTTCAGATATATTCACATTCTGCATGCTTGAATGTGTAGCCCTGCGCACAAAAATAAACAGGAAACATAAAGACGCTCATAAATAGAGATCGGATTTTAGGCAAATGCCTATTTTGACCCTTGCGCTCCTATGGCGCCACTTTGATATGTGAGCATGAATGAAATGTTTAGAAGGATTTTTGTAGTGTTTTACTAGTACCTATAAACGCCTATTTTGGCGCTTGTGTCTAAGTGCTTACAAATGCCTGTAAATGCATATTTTCGAAATTGGCGATTACTTGAACGCTCTTTAGCATTAAGATTTCCTCCCGCATGTATTTTGTGACCGTTATTCATGTTACAGTGCTACACTGACTGTTCGGAACTCCATGGGGTTCAACCGAGTCTTTCAGTTCAACCAACTTCTTCAAACAACCGCTAGCAGCAGTGAAGTGGCACGCGCTGGCGAGCATACGCCGCCGCGTTGACATAACGCGCTAGTCGGGTGGTGAATGCGAAACCGCGGATAGCCGTCAGCCCAAAGGAGTGTGAAGAGCAAAAGGAGGAAAAGAAAGAAAAAGAAGAAAGAACGAAAGAAAATTTGATGTGGACGCGGTTTTTGTTTTGTTTGTACTTTGCTTCTTCAGGTGCTCACTGCCAGGGGAGAAGAGGTTGGCTGAGTCAACCCGGCTAATAGGAGGAATCCCTTCCTTCTGGTCTTTTAGCGATCTGGCTGTCTGCTCCTGCTCTGCTTTTCTTAGCCATACCGAAAAGAAAGCCAGGAGTGTGTTGATTGGGCAGTGAACACGTGACTCACCGGGCAGAACACGGGAGAAACCGTGGTCTGCAAACCGTGAGGGACAAAGCACAATTGCACGGCTATGTTCAACTGCTGGCGCCTTTGTGCCATATTAAACGATGTAACACTTTTGTTTTCCTCTTAAAGACAGAAGGTCGCGTGCGTCTTCGCTTGAAATTATTTGCATCTATGTAAAAATTTATTGTGCCCATGTTTACGATATGGCAGGCTTAAAAGAACCTTGTTTTGCCTGCCTATTTGTGGCACCTGAAAACGAGCTTTCTTAATGCCTAAAAATCAGGCCCTCTACTCATAACAATGGCGGTGCAGTTTATTACGCGAAACCAAAAACTTGGCAATAAGCAAAAGAATATGTGCAGCTCAATGGTAACAGAACCCGTAAACGACTCCGAGTTCAAAGATGACAGAGTGGTTTCTTTATCGGATCACTAGCCTCCCTACAGTCTATATCACCTTCTCGCCACTTATTTCTTCATAAAACACGTGTACAATGTCATCACTAAGCGCTGAGCCTGCTGAGCTTATCAGTGTGTCACCCTTGTCGGCTACACGATGTTATCTCCGTTTGCGCATTCGGAAACAGATAAGACGAAGTGAAATCAGTTGGTCGCGCACCATAGTCATGCGAGACAAGGAAGCACAGGTGGGCGAGCGAGTGCGTGGCAAAGCAGAGTAAAAGACTGTTCACTGCTGATATTCCTCGTATGCGGACGAATTGACAGTTTTTACCTTAATTATCTCACGTTAATCACCCTTCTTGCGACACGAAGAGCGCCGAAAAGACGACACATACCAGGAGAGAATAACGCGCACGTTTTTTGTATCTGCATACGCTGTTTCAGGGTATTCTAGGGCATTAGCCTTCGGGGCATGTGGCCTGGACCTGGTTTGGAAGACAGAGCCGTCGGGAATGTTTATTTATTTATTTATCATTGAATCATGGCAACCATCGCCTTAGGTGAAAGACGGACGGTCGGACAGTTTTTTCGCCGAATCAGCCACCTTTTTCTACAGCGAAAGCTGTTATGAGATCACAACAAGGGTCGTTTCTGCGCCGTAGTTGCCCGTCGCCGCCGCCGCCGCCGCCGCCGGTGTCCGTAACCAATATCGGACGAAATAAGAAAAAAACTAAAATAAAAAAAAACACCTATGACAGAATGGGAATCGAACCCGGGTCTTCTACGTGGCTGCCCAGCACTCTACCACTGAGCTACGCCACTGCTTGAAACAGCGGTGCAAACTGACCCTACGCAGGCTTCATATCGGGTAAGGAATCGCGTTAACGTGTGTTGTAAAGCGTTTTAGAGCAGTAAAGTAAGAACCAGGCGTCACACAATGCGAATTGCGTAACGAGTGGGTCGTTCAATGCTCCAACCCATTACAAAAGCCTGAGGCATAATTCTTCATCGTCGTCAGCCACAGCATCAACAAAGTGCACATATTTCGTTACAACAGTGTAGCGGGCACCGCGCTTCTCCGGAGAATGACGAATAATGGCATAGTAGACGTTTCCCCACTACACAAAAATTATGATGATTTATGGCGTAGTGGGTAAATGCAAGTGGGCTTGTAGTAGTTGCCCCAAGAGTGTTTAAAAAAGGCTAAAGGCCGCTCTCCCAGCTTTCGCTGTGGCTGTGCTGCGCGTTCTGCGCAGGCCTGGCGTTTTTTTTTTTTTTTTAGCGGCCGTGGCATAACAATTCTGACGATTTTGAAAATGGCCGAAAACTCGAAGTGCTCCTCATACGCTTCACCGCAGGAGTAAACGATGTAACGCTTCCCAGTAGTCCATTCCTCGGACTGATGAAGTTCTACCTGACCATGGTCAGCCTTCGTTATTTCTCAGGGCATTTTTGCTCTTTGTGTCCTAATTTAATTTAACTAATCGAGATGAAGTTTGCGTGCTTAACTGATGATCAATAGTTCCAAATTTTGCATGCGTCTTTTATTCTCTTTTGAGTACGTAGAAGATGTGCCGGTCGCTTAAGCGTCTCCTTTAATAGAGGTGCGCGATAACGTTATCGGGCCCTGTTCGCATCGCTTTCAGATTCGCTTTCTAAACCTCACCCAGACCCTTATGCATTCGCCTTAGACGACTGGAAGGCGAAATCCATTTTCTTTTAGAGCGCAGCCCTCGGGGCCCCGTTCCTGCGTTAAGCGGCGTCGCCGTTGTTGGCTGGCGTCGGCGTAACCCATAGAGCCAACAAGGACGACAGAGCGCGAACGCGGATTCTGTTGATACCCAAGGAGGTATCACCTCCTTGTTGACACCACGAGCCACTGGCCTCTAACCTCGCTTTGTGCTCCGTCACGCGCGCTGGCCCCTCTGTCAGAGCTCGTGCTCATGAAGGGCTAGCACGTGCACTGCGGCTGGCTTCGCTTGTCGTAACGGGGCTGTCGGCGTGTCGCTTAGTTCGCGACGCCTGCAATGCACAGAGTGCTGTGCGTAGCACTCAAGCGCTAGCAGTTCAGGTGGCAAAATTGAAGGACACTTTCTAAATTCCAAAGTGTGTTCGGCGAACGCCTGTGCCCATTGAGACGGGGTCGGTCAGAATAGAACGCGATGCGCGCGTCTCCCTTCTTGCATGATTCGACACGCTGGGCGCAGCGACGCTACGCAAGCAAAGCGTGAGCGCTGTAGAGTCCGACGCGACAGGAGTCCGCTGGCGCGCCCCGGCGGCCACCTGCACCGTGCCAGGGCGCGGACGGGCGGACGGACGGACGGACATGAGCATGAGACATTAAAGGCTTTCGCCTTCATATATAACGACGTTTGCATTGCTACAACTGCGGATAGGCACACGTCACTGACCTAGTTGGCGCGATGGTAGCACACTCTAGCGATGGAGCTCTTATCTGCCGCCTCAGCATTGACGACATCGGTCGCCAGGGATACCAACGAAATGGAACGCTCCCTTCGCTGAACACATCGACGCGCTCGAGTTTCTTGAGCGCCTTTTCAACGAACCGCTTCCTGGGTGCGTCTATAATCATTCCAGGGGTGTTCTATGTATGCGTGAACTTCCTCCCCCACCCCTAGAGTTCCATACAATAACCTAGAGAGGAAAGTGACGCTGCGATCATTGTACCACCATGGGAATGATAGGAAGTATAGGCCTTCGGATTGGAAAGCGTTAGCTAGCGAACTGTCTACGGATACTTTTCTACAGTTTCCGTTTCGTTCTTCACGCAGCGTGGGCAGTGGGGGGCGGTGGAAAATACTCAAGCAGTTCAAAGACGCTGAAGACCGCTAGGTCTCATGGTTTGCGGCGACGTTGCAGCTTCACAGGTTGTATTTGACAGTCTTAGCAAAGCATCGTGCACTCTCTGCTGCGCATGGGCACCCGGCAATGCAGTTTACGAGATTCGACGGTAGCGCCAGAACACACAGCCTAGCGAGTAGACGCAGCATAAAATAGGCGCTCCACTACATAGCCTAGCTCGCCTGGCGAGCAGACGCAGCAAAAACGGACCCGCCAGGGCACATGTGCACTTTTTTTTAATGGGGGGGAGGGCGGTCACGGGTGATTTCAGAAAGCGTTCGTTGAAAACATGCCCAAAAGGGAGACACTTGAGCGCGTCTATGTGTTCAGCGAGCGTTTCATTTTCTTGGTATCCCTGGCGGTCGGTGCCGTCAATGCTTAGGCGTCCCACAAGAGCTCCATCGCGCCCCCCTGGTAAGTGTCGGGTGCCTATAGATGTAGCGTCCCATGCCAGTGCAGCATATCGCAAAGTTCACGTCTTTTAAATGCGAAGCATTTCTTAGCGAACTTCGGCGACTTTGAGCGTATCTATCTATCTATCTATCTATCTAGCCGCCTACGACTCTGTGCTCTCCTGGCCGTATCGTTAATGGGATTTATACCAAAATTGGTATGGAATAACATGACTGTAGGACAAACTGGACTGACAGGTCATATCATGAAAATCATGACTAACTTGTCATGAAAACTATGATTTACACGCCATGGACATAGTGCTCCTGAGGCCGTTTTCTTAACTTGATATATCCAAATATTCGTACGATAAGACATTTCTGCATGACCAACATAAGTGACAGGTGGTAATATGAAAATCATGAGCTGCATGTCATGTACAACATGATTTACATGCCACGCTCATGGCGCGCTGACGGCCGTTTCGCTAGCTTGATATATACCAAATTTGGTATTGCGTGACTTGACTGTATGACGAACATAAATGCCAAGTGGTAATATGGAAATCATGACATGTCATGTGCAACATGACTTGCATGCCACGCTCATGACACTCTCGTGGCCGTTTCGCTAGCTTGATATACACCAAGTTTGGTATGGAGGGACGTGACTGTATGACGAGCATAAATGACAAGTGCCAATATGGAAACCATGACATGTCATGTGCAACATGACTTGCATGCCACACTCATGGTACTGCCGTGGCCGTTTCGCTAGCTTGATATACACCAAATTTGGTATTCAGCGACGTGATTGTATGACGAGGATAAATGACAAGTGGTAATATGCAAACCATGACATGACATGTGCAACATGACTTGCATGCCACGCTCATGACACTCTTGTGGCCGTTTCGCCAGCTTGATATACACCAAATTTTAAGGTGAAAGCCTTTGATGTCTCATGCTAACGTCCGTCCGTCCGTCCGTCCGTCCCTCCAGCCGTGCCCTGGCACAGTGCCAGGTGGGCGTCGGGGCGCGCAGACGGACGCCGGTCGCGTTGGACTCTACAGCCCTCGCGCTTTGCTTGCGTAGCGTCGCTGGGCCCAGCGTCTCTAATCATGTAAGAAGGGAGACGCGCGCATCACGTTCCATTCTGACCGACCCCGTCTCAGTGGGCACAGGCGTTCGAAGAACACACTTTGGAATTGAGAAAGTGTCCGTCAATTTAAACGCTAGAACGCGGATGGCGTCTGCACGATGCGCAGAGCGTGAGAATACGAACGCATGCGAAACGGAGGCAGATTGGTCTCGCGTCTCGCTGCGATTCGAGGTAAAAAATTAAGCGAACATAAGTGGCAGGTGGTAACATGGAAATCTTGGCATGCATGTCATCTACAGTGCCATTTACATGCCACGCTCATGGTGCGCTTGCGTCCAGTTCGCTAGCTTTATATACACCAAAATTTGTATTGCGTGACGTGACTGTATGACGAACACAAATGACAGGTCCTAACATGTAAATAATGACATGCATATTATGTACAGCATAATTTGCTCCCTGCTGGCTGCTTCGCATCACATCGATTCCCACAGTGCGTGGGATCTGCCGGTTTTTTATAAGCGCGTCTCCCCAAAACTTGTTCAAATCGACTGCAAAACGAAGCGAAGCTAGGGTAGACGCACCGTCACGCTCCTCTGACTCGACTTCACGACAAAACAAGAGAAGAGTTGGGGGGTAGATCACTTGGACAGACGCACCTGACATCGCAACAGACGATACGTTGTTTCCAACTCAGTACAGTACTGTTAATTCCATAAATAGATAATGCATACTTTTCAGGGAAAAGCGAGCGTGTTTGTTTTCAAGTGTTGTAAAAAATAATTCATAACATCCTGATGCCAAATCTGGGGTACAATGGCGGAGCAATGCATACCCTGGTGGTTGAATTTGTCCAGGTTTCACTTCCATCTCACGGTCACGGAAAGTTTTTGCAAGAAGTTTTACGTACGAGAGAACGAAGCAAGTTCTAATTAGAAATAACTGTAAAACGTTTGTTTTACACTCGGAAAACAAGAGACGCGAATCTTAAGAACGAAAGCCATACGCAGCAGATTCCGAAGCCTGTATGCAGCTGTCCCCACGCCGCAGCACACGAACATAATGCTACCTAGTGTATCATTCACCGGCATGATGAATAGTAGAAGTTCTGCCTGACCATGGTCGGCCTTCGTTATTTCTCAGGGCTTTTGTGCTCTTTGTGCCCCAATTTATTTTAACTAATTGAGATGAAGGTTGCGTACTTTACTGATGATCAATAGTTCCAAATTTTGCATACGTCTTTTATTCACTTTTGAATACGTAGATGTGCCGGTCGCCTAAGCGTCACCTTTAATAGAGGTATATATATATATATATATATATATATATATATATATATATATATATATATATATATATATATATATATATATATATATATATATATATATATATATATATATATATATATATATATATATATATATATATATATACACCTACATACATGCATTGGCAAGTCCGATTTCGCTAAGTCTACTCGCTAGGCTTTGAACTGGCGGGCCCGATTTTGCTGCGTCTACTCGCTAGGCTGTGTTCTGGCACTTCTGTCGGATCTCAAAAACTGCATTGCCGGGCGCCAATAGCCAGAACTTCAAACACACTTGGCATTGCCCCAATATAGAGCTGTGCTCAGAATTCGCTTTGGCATTATCGTAATAGTCGATAAATCTTGTTTTTTTTTTTTTTTTTTTTTTTTTTTTTTTTTTTTTTTTTTTTTTAGTCGGTCAATCTATTCATTCTCCTCGAGTTACGCAAGCTGTCTGCACCTAACGTGATTTTGCGCAGCCTCCAGGATCGGAGGCGTTCCAAGCTTTCTGCTCCTCCCCTGGTTTTGCACTGGCTCCGTGATCGGCCCACCTTTCACCAAATGACCATGTCACGTGCTGACGTCATCATGGAACGTCATGGGGAAGTCACAAACTTTCTCTTTAACATCGTGATCACGTCATATGGCGACGCCTTCACGTGATCATTTTTTTTGCGTCATTCATGTTGACGTCCGCCGACGCCGACGGTCAATTTTCGCGTTTGATGAAGCATTTCAGAATTTTCGCTTAATGCTTTGATTATGGGTGGGCAGCTCGACTGGGCCATGATAGAAGAAACGTCTGTGCACCGGAGAATAAGGATGGGATGATGCACATACAGTCGACATCCTCAACTCATGAACGGTTGCTTACCATTGTCACTAAAGCGGAAAGTGTTCAACCGTCGCATTTTACCAGTTTGAACATATGGGGCAGAAGCCTAAAAGTAAGAAATAATCTCGGGAAGAAGAAACTTAGTGCCACTTAGGGTGTAATCGAACGAAAAATTATAGCCTCCAAGAGATAAGAAGAAAGCAGAGTTGATCAATGAACAGACAGGGGTGCCCGGTACACAAGTAGACATTCATTGGACAATGCTCCCGTAATGATAGGGACAGATAGGAGATGGACAGTTAGCGAGAGTCGAATGGATGCCAACCGAGGCCGAGGACTTGAAAGGGTTAAGCGGAGGGACGAAAATAAGGAATATTGGAGGCATAATCTGGAACAGCTGATCGAGAACTGGGTTATTGGGGACCAGTGGGAGAGGCCTTCGTCCTGTATGTACATTGTAGTGTGCACGTACCTCACAGGAGTACGGCCACTAGCGTGGGTTCGGACTTAGCGAGCCACAGGGCCGCGTTTGTCGTCGCCTCGCGTGAACCAGCGTGCCGCAGCACAAGTGCGTTCGGGCAGCAAAGGCACCGAGCGCAGCGCGGTAAGTACACAGTATACTGCTCTCGGGATCCGCAACACTTTATTGCCTGCGGCAACACCACAAAACGCAGTACAACGCCCGCTCCAAAAGGCGGCGGGAAAAGCAACGGGCTTAACCACGCCACGGGCGAAAATACAACACAAAGGGTGCCGCTAGCACGTCTCCGCGGGCAAAAGGGCTCACGGCGACACGTCGCTGCAAGGGAAACGTTCCCACGCGACTATGCTGCGTACTCTCACGATCAGTGACAAAAGCGCCCGATCGCTCGAGTGAGGGCAAACTCCGCTCGCGTTGGCTTCGATAGGTACGGCTCGGCGTAGTAAGACCACGCGCGAACACACCGCACCGCTCTTCGGCCTAGCGTTCGGAAAAGGGCAACGGAGGGTAAGCGTTCACCGCGGGCGCAAGGCACCGTTGGCGAACCGTCCGAGCGAACCCCAAGAACAAAGGAGCCGTCGGACGGAAAGCAAAAAGTCGTGCTTACCCCACGCTGTCCAGAGAGATTCTGACTCCCGCCGCGCGCGCGAAACGTCTCGCGAGACGCGAGACTCGAGCGCGGCGCCACAGTCGAGAATCGGCGCCGGGTGCTAGGTTAGCGTTACTCCCGCTCTCCCAGCACCGACGGACCGCGGAGGAGGGGAGAGTCATGCGAGGACATGGGGACGGCAGAATAGGCGAAAAGACCGCGCAATGGCGACGGGCTAGCCTCAATCCCCACAACATAAGATAGGCTGACGATGATGGCGCATGTAGAACTGAGCTGTCTATCTCCGCCAGATTAATTTTCACCGCCTGGGGCTCTTTCGGGTCCCCTTGATTCGCATTTCTGCACATGTCGTGATCCGTGGACGAGTATGTGGCACTGGCAATAGTGATTCTGGCAAAATGGCGAGAGCGCCAAAGGCGCCCATGTGACGAAAAAATTACACCATCTCCCACTAAAGGGAACCATGTGGGGATGCGAAGCAGCGCTGGTGTTCACTTGTGTTTCCATTTGTTGTTTTCCATTTGTATGTTTCCGTGTATGTTTGATTTGTGTGTGGAGTTGTGCATCAGTGGTGCTGCTTACGCTGCTTGCGCTGCTGTCACAGCTTACGTTACCGATGCCACTAGAACTGACGCCAACGTTGACATACATAGCGCCGTTGCGAAGGAGAGTGCAACGGAGCGAGCGCGCGTCGCATTATATACGAGCGCACGCCGCAATATATACGAGCGCACAGCTGCGCCGGAGAGAGAGAAACGGGAGAGGAGAAACGAAGCGGATGCAGCGCTCACGCCACCTCCTCCACCCCACCTCCTCCTACCGCCTCGCGCTCACGCGAGGAGAGGGGGGAGAGTTAGCGCATGCGCAGTAAAGGTAGTCAGGCCACACACCACCGGATTGAACACCGCTCTAAGCTGCTTCGCATCTAAAAGTCCGCCCCAGTGACGCCAGCCAGCCACCGACGACGGAACTGCGAAGCCAGCCACTACATGCAGACTTTAGTGTACTCTCTAGTACATTCTCAAGTACGGTCGTCAGCAAGCTTAACTCGAACGCTCCGCAGCTTGACCTGGATTAGTTTGACTGATGCCAGCCGCGAAGCGCTGTTGCCGAGATAATACTTAAGTAGGCTTGGATAGTACGTCGGCATCCATGGGTAATATCTCGGCAACAGAACCTAAAGCTACGTGGCGCTGGCGTCAATCAAACCGTTTAAGGACGCGCTGCGGAGCGTTCGAATTAAGCTTGCTAAGACTGTACATGTAGGGTTAATGTACTCTCGAGCGCGTGTCCTGTGCACTGCTTTTCTCGGCCTTCGTTTAGTTACGCACTGTTTCATCACAACTGAACTCGCAAGTAAACATAGATACGCGGACGCAATCTAACCCGCACCTTGGTGTTTAGCAGCGCCAACACCATGGCCACTAAGCCACCAAGGCGGGTTGTACGACTGAATGAAAAGCTTTATTAATAGAGCAGCTTTTCATCGCATTCGTCACATGGAAGCGGACACCATTTTCGGGGAACCCGTGATTTTGCCGCCCGGCCCCCTGGTCCTCAGTCATTGCTGGTTTTCCAAGCCCCTGTCGCCTTACTTGAGCTGGGGTGGGGTGAACAGTCTTTTAGATGTGAAGCATCTTAGAGCGGGGTTCAATCCGGTGGTGTGCGGCGTGACCACCCTTACTGCGCATGCGCAAACCCTTTCAAAAAAATAATAAAAATAAAAAACCTCCTTCCCCCCTCTCTCTCCTCTAGGCATCCCTCCCCGCGGCGACCACACCCTCCCTACATATGCGCGTCCACCCCTCTCTCTCCTCTTCTACGCTCCCCCCTCTCTCGCCTCGCGACGCCGATGCAGGCAGCGTCTGCTAGCGAGTTTCTTGGTTGAAAAAACCGACTGCTCATCTGCACAACCGTTCACTGGCCACCCCGTATATATGGCACTGGATCCTGACCTGCAAGGTGGTGCCGGTGGGAGATTTCTCCTGTGCGTTGTTGAACAATAAAAATTCGCAGCCTGCGCATTAACTAAAAGCGGACTGCGGGATCTCTGTGTCCAGTCGGAGTCTTCTGTCTCTCATTGCCCATTAGCAGCGATTGGCATGTTCCAGTAGGAAACACCGGTCATCACTGCGTGCTTTGCGCATCCCCAGGTTTCCTCTCCTGCGCAACGCTGCGATGAGCGCCAGCGTGAACGCCGCCGCCAGTGTAAGCGTTAGCGCCCGCTGCTTCGCATCTACACATGGTTCCCTTTAGCGGGAGATGGTGTAATTTTTTTGAAGTTGGTGTTGGTGAGCGGTTGTGGGCTTTGTTGACTAAATGTGCATCCTCCTTTTCTTGCATGATACTATTGAGGCACAGTGCAGTATACAGAGTATTCGATAGGACTGCTTGGTACGAATCCATCCATACTGGTAGGTCGCTTGCAAATTCAACGACGGCACGACCAACTTTATCTCCAATAAAGTTAGCTAACGCCTTCTGTCTGCTTAAAGGAACCAGTAGCCTGAACACAAGCGTTGAGCAGTAAATTGCCGTAAAATATTTTTCATTAAACCACGTAGCTCCTGGTAGAGAAACCCTCCCTTGTCTTCTCTGCACGCGAGCATCTTATCGTGTCACTCCTAAGACGGCGGCCGCGGTCGCCACCTTTACGGGTGGGCACGGCGTCACTTCTGCTACATAGTTTCCACTCCAGAAATTATTAGATGCGAAGCAGTTTATGGCGGAGTTCAATCCGGTGTGCGTCGTGACCACCCTTACTACGCACGCGCACACCCTCTCCGCACACCTCCTCTCCACACACCAGCTCAACATCTGTGGCTGCGCCGTACCCAACCTCCCTCTCCCCACATTGGCCCTCCTCGTTTAGATAAAAGGCTCGCGTTAGGTCGTACACAGGCTCAGTCACTGCGCTGGCTGCCGCACGGTGTTGACGTAGACACTAAATGTGTACGTTAACAACAACATAAGAGCATAAACACAAACGATAACACTAAATACGCAAGATTAACGGAAACACCTAGTCAAACTGATGCAAACGCGGTGTGCACCCCCTGTGCTGCTTCGCATCGCCTCATGGTCCCCCTTTAGCAGGAAATGGTGTAATTTTTTTTAAACCCCCTTGACACCAACCAAGAACGACAGTCCGGAAGCGCTTGCGGTTGTCGTACTTCACCTGCGTCTTTGTTGAATTTATAGCGCTACCGACAAACATGTATCGGTATATATCGGTGCTAGGCGCATTGTTGCGGTCGAGCCACTTATCGGCCATCGTTGACTCCGCAGACCGTTCTCGTGCTGCTGCTTCGACCCGACGTTTCGCTACTTGCCGTTGCACGTGGAACGCTTCGGAAATCGTCGCGTCGATCTTTCCAGACCATGGCTGACCCCGTTCAAGGCGCTGCCGAGGAGGCGTCGAGGCGCGTGGCGGCCGCCTCTGTTGCGTCGCGTCGACCTCCGGCGATGCTTTGTCCGGCTTTCACGTGGCTTGGAAGGTGTATGGCCCGTATATGCTGCGTTCTAGCAAGAAAATGTCTCGGACTTTTATACCGCATCGAAGCGGATTTAGGAGGAGGCTTTACCTCGGAAGCACTTTTCTAGACACTATAGTATATAGTGGCGAAACCGTCTTGACAGGCGTCTACTGCACTATGTTGCATTTCAATGGAAAAGTTAGATATCTTATTTTTATCTGTTTGCAGCAAGCCCATAGCCAAGGGGATGCCCTAACCCCCCCCCCCTCGCAATTCGGATTCGGTTGGAGGGGGTGTTTAACCGCAAATAAATAATGATTATAGGGGTTTTGAAGGACTTCAACAAGTGCTTTCCCCCTCCCCCCCCCCCCCCCCCGAAAAAAAATTGCTGGTTATGGGCCTGGTTTGCAGGTAACCGATGTTTTTACATTCACCATGAAAAGTCTTTTTTAAACTGAATTATGTGCTAAGCTCGTGAACGGTATCCAAAATAGCTATAGAAATCGATATTACAATTTTTTTTAATGCAGGTTAGCTGATCCAGTTCATTTTCGATCAGCTTACAGCGCAAGAAAAGACGAGGATGCAGACCAAGGACGTGACGACACGAGCGCTGGTCTGTGTCCTCGTCTTTTCTTGCGCTGTAAGCTGATCTAAAATGAACTATAACCAACTAGCCCAGATTTCCTCTCTTGTTTAGCTGATCCAGACCAAGGAAAGCTATACGCAATGAAAATTCGTTGCTTACAAGGGTGAGTGCCATTTCCGCAAACGCTTTCTAGAGAAGACGACTATTTCGCCTGAACTTTGAACGAACGCGTAGTAGTAATCACGCTACATTAAGACAACAGCAAGTTTAGAAAATTACGTACAAATCTGCTATGCACTAGCCAATCAACAGGCAAAAAACAAAAAAAAAACAATACACTCCATGACAGGCCCGTAGCCAGGAATTTTTTTTTCGGGGGGGGGGGGCCCACTGGTTGAAAGCCTTGAAAAACACCCATTTTTATTATTTTTCCTCGGTAAAACACCCCCCTTCAGTACGAATTCCGGGGGGGGGGGGGAGGGGGGGGGGGCCCTACGCCCCCCCCCCCCCCCTGGCTACGGGCCTGCTCCATGAACACGAGAGAGTGACGTCAGCCCTTCGCTCCCCCCTTTACACCAGTGGTGTCAAACACGGCCCGCACATGGCTTTGTTCGTCCCGTATTTCTTTTTCATAATAAGTATGTGCGTGAGATACACTGGCACGACTGGTTTAAAGCATTGTTTTCGTGAGGCTCTCCATGTGGTCACCATGTGTTGAAGCGCAACCGCGAATCAAAAACAGTACATCAAAATCGGCGTCCAGATTTTATTCATTTTGGAGATCGGTATTGACATGTTGTTGGGTGGAATCCTGGCCCCAAATCTTCAAAAATGACCCGTTTATGAGATATGGGAAATGTTTTCTTTTCAATGGCAGCGTTTGCTGACAGTGAGCACGAACTAACCCCCCTGTCTCCCCCCCCCCCCCCCCCCGCTCTTACATTATTCCCTGACCGGCCCTTGCAAGGGACTAAATTCTGCGACTGCGGCCCGCTGCCTGAGAAGAGTTTGAGACCCCACTATGATATCAGTCATAGTGTAGAGCATAGGCGTGCGCAGAGTCACCGTTCAGGGGGGGCGAAGGCTCGTCGCAGCGCCCCCCCTTCCCTATTAGGTCAATGTATGGCGCAGACTTTGCGCCCCCCCCCCCCTCTCACGTTCTTACGTGACTAGGGGGGGGGCGGCCGCCCCCTCTGCCCCCCCCTCGTGCGCACGCCTATGGTGTAGAGTATACACTATGATATGAGTCAACTATTGCAGATGTACCAACTACACCAAACGCCGTTTTCCTCTCTTGAGAGCCTTGCCGTGGGCTTTCTACAGTCTATTTCAGCCTTTAGGTAATGTTAATTAACTATTCTATGTGTGTTACATACCCCTACTGTTATGTACTACGTATCCACCAAGCGTCTGTTTCCTATGTTCACTGAGGGCGAACCGATCTGTTCGTTTCTGTAGTTTCCGCGCGTACGTATCTACATTCTGATCATTTTTATTGATTAACCCTGCGGTTAATTGGCCATTTTCTGCAGAAAGCTTATGCTCCTATATCATATCTACCTTATGCAACCCTTAACACCTGCTTTTTGTATGTGGATTTATTTTCCTTAGGGCTTTTTTTTATTTCTTGGAATTTATGCACAACGACACTCGGTGGTGAATCGGGAATCACTCTATGAGGAACTCAGTGTGGCAAGCCGCTAGCGACATAGTGGTCACGAAAGGGAAATGCACCACCATCTTGAACTAAAATATTACAACGTTCCGATTATCTGTTTAGAAAAAATTTATTTACACTATGTACAGAGCATAAATTATGCATGACATATCAGTGCACAGGGATACATTCACATTTTCACCATTGTACATCACAGAAACTAACACTTTCGCGTAGGGCGAACAGCAGAAGTCTGATCAGCATAACAAATACACATAGCTCACAAATGACACAATAGAGAACAGGTTGAAATGAGAACAGGTTGAAATGGCAAGAAGACAAGTACACCAACTCCGACCCGACGGTGCGGCCTAGCACCATGTGGGCCGAAAAATAAGTTGGACTCGCTCACGCTCAACCTCGACAAAAGGGCATGACCAATGGCGCAGAAACTCGTGCTCCCCCAAAAAGAAAAGCTCCTCCGAGAGAAACGCGAGGATCTCGCGCCTCATGCGCCCCAATATTGGCCATAAGGCCCGTCGACGGCAATTCCCAGCGACGGCTTCGCAGCGGTTGCGCCAAAGGCTGAACAGGCCGGGCAACTACAAAGAGTGCCGTGAAGCACCCCCGTGGCAACCGGCCACTGGACACGAACCCTCGAACACCTTGTCCACGAAAACCAGCATGGACCGCACGCCAAAAAAGGCGGGCGACCACGCATTCGATCGTCGCATGTCGGTTGGTCTCAACCATGACGCAGTTGGGGCAAGTGGAGGTGCGTACCACCTGCCATCGTTGCAACCGATCTCGAGTGGGGAGCAAGCCCCAGCCCCATCGCCAAACAAAGTCACGGAGGTGACCCGGCAACGCCGCTGCGACCATGTGCTTCCAAGGGCGACTCATTACCGCATGCCGGTGTCGGGGTACCAAAGGCTGCACAAGGGCGGCCATTGTGTCCACCACTTTCGCTTCGGCTACATCGATCTCGGGGCATGTAGTCTCTAGACGGCGGTGGAAGGCCAGGAGAGCACGATACACAGTCGGTTAATGGGAGGACTGCGGACCACAGTTGATAGGACCAGCGGGCACTAGGACACGTAGGGATGGACCTAGGTGGTAACGTGCGAGTGTCTGCGCAGGCGTACCATCATTATTTAAAACGTGCAATAAAGTGCGGAGAGACAGGATGGAAGCCGTAACGGCCACGTCGGGGAACGCGAAGCCTCCTCGGCTGCGCTGTTGCGCTTACGTGGGGCGCGATAATAATTCCGTACCACCAGACCAAAAGAACGAGGTGATTAAACGCTGAACATTCTGTGAAACGTGGAGCGGGGGTTTGACTGTGTGACACAAGTACCAAAATTTGCCAAGGTAGACCGATTGCGACAAGTACCGGCGATCTAAAAGGGGAAAATCAAGGTGCTTAGCAGCGTCTATGTTTTGTGTTAGAGCTTGTATAACAGATGTCCAGATATTTTCCTGTATACCGAAAGCATTGTAAGTGACACCTAGTATCTCCATGGTGGGGGGACCATTGCAAAGGCAATGTGATGTTAATACGTCCGGCAGGGTTTCCAATGAAGAAATACTGGCTTTTTGACAAACTTAAACGAGCACCAGAAATCACACCATAATTGGAAAAGGCATTCAGGACGTGCTGCAGTGACTCTTCGTTGTGTATGTACAGAGTAATATCATCGGCATAGGCAGTTACTTTTACTTCAGTGCGGCCAGGGAGGGGTAAGCCACGGATCTGTGGATCTCGTTCGATGGCCCTTAAAAAGGGTTCTAAGGCAAGGACGAATAAGACAGGGGAGAGAGGACAACCCTGACGGACTCCTCGTGTAACCTAGAAAGGGCGGCTCTCGCGCGAATCTAGGAAAAGGGTACTCTCGGAGTTAGCGTACATAGAATGAATGAGGCGTATTAACTTGGCAGGAAAACCGAATGCTTGTAAGACGTTGAATAAATAGGTATGTTCAACGAAGTCAAAAGCCTTTTCCTGATCTAAGGAAACCAGTAACCCCTGTGCGCATCGTCCAGTCGTGTATTGCATTATGTCACGCGTGAGCCAGGTATGACTATGAATGTCGCGGCCCGGAATGGAACAGACTTGGTGGGGAGCTATTAGCGATGGAAGAGACGGACTGATGCGGCGTACCAGAATGTTAGCGAGGAGTTTGTAATCGGCATTGAGAAGGGTGATGGGGCGCCAATCTTCAGGTCGCGTGGATTGGGAGTCTTTCTTGGGTATCAGTGTGATACGGCCGCTGCGGAAGGAGTGCGGGAGGGAAATATCGTGGAAACAGCGCCTGATGACACGCGACATAAATGGGTCAATAATTGGCCAAAACTGGATGTAGAACTCGACGGGGAGGCCATCGGGTCCAGGGGCCGAACCTTTTTTCATCGCATCTAAGGCTTCTTTGATTTCAGAATCCGATGGTGGCGATAGGAGAGTGTCAGAATCCGCGTTGGAGTAACGGGGTAAATTTTGCAGGAGGGGGTGCAAAGAACCCCCTGCGGCAGAACTTACGTTAGTAGCTGACTTGGCCATAAATTCAAAGTGGCGCGTGAAAGCCTGGAAGTCGCGTGAGCCATTAGCGGCAGGAGCTATAGGGTGCAGCGTGTGTGCAGGCGAGCCGCACGGACGGATGAGAGCCCGGCGTGCATACCGGAGGACCTCAGGGTGCGCACATGGCGCACGTCTGCAGCGCCAAGCTGCCGCTGGGAGTGAAGAGGCGCGCATTATACGCTGGTACCTGTCCACTAGCTCTGCTTGCCATGCACGCATGACGGGAGAGGGGCAAGGGTCTCGTCGGGAAATGCGGATTTTCTGCATTAAAACGTTAGCGTCTTGCGTCACACGAGCGCGAAGTGCCCTACCTGACGCACTACAATGGTGACGCCATTGTTCTTTCAGATGATCCCAGTCAGTGAGATCTGCGCCAATAAGTGATGCGCGTAGTGCTCGGGACAAACCCTGGGCCGTCTGAAGGTCTTGAAGGACGCGACAATCCAGACGCCATGGCCGCTGAACCGCCGGCGTCCCCGCAGGCAGGTGTAGGGTCAGCGCAACCGGACGATGGTCACTTATATACACGGGCGTAGGTGGTGGCGACAGCACCTTGACATTGCGTACGAAGGCCATGAGGCCGGGAGATACATATGCTCGATCAAGCCGACTGCTCGATGTCGAGCGACGCCAAGTATAAACATACCTCGCACCATACGTACGGTCATGTACATCAGTCAGTAACAACTGTTGTACGAGACGCTCAAGTTTTTTAGCATTCCAGTTAGACCGGCCGCGACCTGGACCTCGGACATCGGTGTGGGAGTCTAAGACACAGTTGAAATCTCCTAAAAGTACCAAATGCCAAGAATTTAAAAGGTAAGTGTCGAGAGAGCGAAAAAAAGTGGCAGAGTTTGCGGACACTGCCGGCCCATAGACGCCAACAAATCTGATGCGCAAAGAAAAGTGCAGTCGAACGCCAGCACGCGTCCGAAACCATCGAAGGTAATATGGTGGTCACGCAGAAGGCTGCGGTTAAAAACAATAACTCCGACGCCAGTAGAACGCGTGCTAGCGAACGAGAAGTAACGTTCAATGTTAAATGCGCGTTTGAATGTCAGAACATCTGAGAGCTTGAAAAAGTTAGTTTCCTGCAGAAAAAGTAGGTTCACAAGATAGTGAACGCGCAAAATTTATAACTTCAGCCTGTTTTTGAGGGTTGCGGAAACCATGAACGTTAAATGTAATTACTTTTAAAGTGAGAGCCATGATGAAAGAGACGGATACAAAAAAATTACACCATCTCCCGCTAAAGGGAACCATGTGTAGATGTGAAGCAGCGGGCGCTAACGCTTACACTGGCGGTGGCGTTGACGCTGGCGCTCATCGCAGCGTTGCGCAGGAGAGAAAACTGGGGAGGCGCAAAGCAGGCAGTGATGGAGCAGTGTTTCCTACTGGCAACATGCCAATCGCTGCTAATGGGCAATGAGAGACAGAATACTCCGACTGGACACAGAGACCCGCACTCCGCTTTTAGTTAACGCGCACGCTGCCAATTTTTATTGTTCAACAACGCACAGGAGAAATCTCCCACCGGCACCACCTTGGAGGTCAAGATCCATTGCCATATATACGGGGTGGCCAGTGAACGGTTGTGCAGCGCGAGCAGTCGGTTTTAAATGCGAAGCATTTCTTAGCGAACTTCGGCGAGTTTGAGCGTATCTATCTATCTATCTATCTATCTATCTATCTATCTATCTATCTATCTATCTATCTATCTAGCCGCCTACGACTTTGTGCTCTCCCGGCCGTATCGTTAATGGGATTTATACCAAATTTGATATGACATAACATGACTCTATGACGAACGTAAATAGCTGGTCATATCATGAAAATCATGACTAACTTGTCATGAAAAGTATGATTTACATGCCACGGTCATGGTGCGCTCGCGGCCGTTTCGTTAGCTTGATATACACCAAATTTGGGATTGAGTGACGTGACTGCATGACGAACATAAATGAGAGGTGGTAATATGCAAATAATGACTTGTCATGTGCGACATGACTTGCATGCCACGCTCATGGCGCGCTCGCGGCCGTTTCGTTAGCTTGATATACACCAAATTTGGCATTGAGTGACGTGACTGCATGACGAACATAAATGACAGGTGGTAATATGGAAATCATGACATGTCATGAGCGACATGACTTGCATTCCAAGCTCATGGCGCGCTCGCGGCCGTTTCGTTAGCTTGATATACACCAAATTTGGTATTGAGTGACGTGACTGTATGACGAACATAAATGACAATTGGTAATATGGAAATCATGACATGTCATGAGCGACATGACTTGCATTCCACGCTCATGGCGCGCTCGTGGCCGTTTCGTTAGCTTGATATACACCAAATTTGGCATTGAGTGACGTGACTGTATGACGAATATAAATGACAAGTGGTAATATGGAAATCATGACATGTCATGAGCGACATGACTTGCATTCCACGCTCATGGCGCGCTCGCGGCCGTTTCGTTAGCTTGATATACACCAAATTTGGTATTGAGTGACATGACTGTATAACGAACATAAGTGGCAGCTGGTAACATGAAAATCTTGGCATGCGTGTCATCTACAACGCCATTTACATGCCACGCTCATGGTGCGCTTGCGTCCAGTTCGCTAGCTTGATATACACCAAAATTGGTACTGCGCGACGTGACTGTATGACGAACATAAATGACACGTCCTAACATGTAAAACATGACATGCAAATTATATAAAACAGGATTTTCTCCTTCCTGGCTGCTTCGCATAACGTCGATTCTCACAGTGCGTGGGATCTGCCGGCTTTATTTCAACCACGAAACTCGCTAGCAGACGCTGCCGGCGTCGGCGTCGCGAGGCGAGAGATGGGGGGGAGCGTAGGAGAGGGGAGAGGGGGGGACGCCGCGGGCAGGTATGCCTATAGGAGAGAGGGGGAGCGTAGGAGAGGAGAGAGAGGGGGGTCGCACATGCGCAGTGAGAGTGTGGACGCCGCGAGCAGGGATTCCTAGAGGAGAGAGAGGGGGAGAGGAGGTTTTTTATTTTTATTTTTTTTGAAAGGGTTTGCGCATGCGCAGTAAGGGTGGTCACGCCGGCACACCACCACCACCACCGGATTAAGCTTCGCCATAAGACGCTTCACATCTAAAAGGGACGGAAAGGCAGGAGTACCTTTAGCGGGCGCGGGAGCGGGTGAACGCACCCCGCGTGCGGTACAGTCATTCCTTGCGGCCGGGCGACGCACCGGAGGCGCGGGGCTTCCGGTGTCGCGTTGGTGTCCGCAAGGGACTTCTGTCGCGGCTGCGGGTTTCCGAGTCGCTGCTGGAAACTCGGTGACGCTTTATGTTGGAACTTCGAACAGAGGGGGGGGCATCAGAACGTCATCACTTTCCCGGCTGACGTCGCTGGGAGTAACGTCTTCGTCTATCTGCAGGGGCGTCTCACTTGAAGAGCTGTCAGAGTCTTCAATGTGGACGGTTCCGTCGTCTGTAGACGGAGACTCCTCGATGGTAGGAGGATTCGCAGACGATGGGGAGGCCGCGTGACCTGGCGTCGGACGTCACGCTGTCGTCGGCGTCTGTCCGCCCAGAAGATCCGCTGTGGAGCGAGGTGCCGGCATCTCGTTCGATGGTGATGACCGATGGGCGCGAGACGCACACCGAATCAACAGCCGTGGAAGCGCTGGCTGGTTCTGGGCTAACGGGGGGACGCAGCGGGCGTTGGATGTGGCGTCGCATCCTCTGTGTTGTGATCTTGAGTGGGGTCTGGGGTAGGTGTCGGTGGGACCTCGCGTTTGTCCGAAGCCGGCGTCTCGGGTTGAAGCGGTGGGAAGTCTTTAGAGGCTGCCTCTGAGTATGACCTTCGGATAGTGCAGGCGACGGTGGCATGGGGGTCTCCACAACGTCGGCACGGAAGGGAGCAGCCCTTGCCGTCGTGGCCATAGGTGCCGCACCTCCCGCAAAACGGCGCCGTGCAGTTCATCCTGAAGTGGCCACTTTCTCCACAACGTCGGCACACGCGCTGAATACCCTTGTAGTCGCAGGTCACTCGGTGACCTGCCACCTTCAGGTAGTTTGGCACAAGGGGACGACGATTTCATCTCCATGCGGACGTACCGCGTCCCAGTGGTCACGGTCGGGCGCGACCCCATGAGTCCCCTGGTAATGTGGAGCACCTTACCCGTAGGCAGACAACGCCTGGGCGAGGGCCTCACTGGGGACGCGGCACGGCAGGAAGGAAAACGGTGACCTGTGTTACTTGAGGGCCCAGGGGTACGATGGCGACGCGCTCTCCTCGGATGTTGAGGTGCGACGCGTCCACGATTTGAGCCAGAGCGGCTTCGCTGTTGACGGTTAACTTGGTAGTTCCGGCCTCCGCAGTGTTGAACGCAGTATAGTCCTTCGATTCCAACTATTGAAGACGTCGCGTCAACGACGTCTTCAGGACTTGCCCCCCTCAGGGACGACGACATCAAAGGCTAACGCCTTCTTCGGTGGCTGGCTTGCCGTGATGGGCGCCCGCCAGCCCAAGGACGCCCTGAAACACTAGCTACAAATCGCGGCCAACAGCAAAAAACTCTAAGCAGGGTTTGAACCGTTCAACTGCTCACTGAGCTGCTATTGTATAAATAGACAAGGTTACGTAAATTTACCTATTTCATACTAAATCCAGAGACCTCATTAACATGGGCCTGCCGACTTCGGAATTATTTTTCATTTTTTTTAACAGTCCAAGTGCACGCCGATCCTGAAGAACGGACGTCATTGTTTTCTTTTGCGTAGAAAGCATGATCTTTAATTTCAAACAAAACAAGTCCGGTCAGCGTTGACAGTGAACGCGTGGAAGTGTTCGCATTTAAAGCAGCATCATGCAAGGTGGTATGCAGGTTGCGATGACAACATTGTGTATGAAATCCACGGCTCCTCAACGGAAACCACTTTTCAATGCGTAAGCATTCCTATGTTCACTAAAGGAGAAGACCGTGTGTAAGTCAGTCCATGCATGCCTTTGCCACGTAAGAGCGACCTCTGCAAATAAATAAATGTATAATACAAAATAAAAAATATTTGTGGAGCCAGGTTTAGAATCTACACTATAAGAAAAATCGAGTATTTGGAGAGTATTTCTGCCGCACAACTACACTCTAAGAAAAAGTCCAGTATTTTAGGAGTATTTCTGCTACACAACAATAATGGTCATCTGGCTAGCTCACGTTTCCTCTCTTGAAAACCCGGCTCTCGGCACATTCCCATCAAGAATGCTATGTCACGCTGATAACGCGCGCGGCGTTCGTGACCGGGCAAGTGCCGGGACGGCGGTGATAACGCCAGGAAAGTGCGCGGGGTAGATGACGATTATAGTTGTGTAGCAAAAAAAGACACCCTTTTTACTCGATTATTTCTTAGAGTGCAGGTTTAGAATCCACACTCTACACTCTAAAAAATGATCGAGTAAAACGGGTGTCTTTTTGTCCCACAGCAATAATCGTCATCCGGCTTGCTTGCGCTTCCTTTCTTGAAAACTCGGCGCTAGCCACTTTCCTATCAAGAATGCTATGTCACGCTGACAACGCGCATGTCGTTCGTGACCTGGAAGTGGCGGACGCGCTGCGATAATGCAAGGAAAGAAACTCAAGGCAGATGACGATTATTGTTGTGGGACAAGAAGACGCCCTTTTTACTCGGTCTTTTCTGAAAGTGTAAGAAAAAAATCGAGTATTTGGGGAGTATTTCTGCCGCGCAACTGTAATCGATATCTAGCTTAGCTCGCGTTTCCTTTCCTGAAAACCCGGCTCTCACCACTTTCCTATCAAGAATGCCATGTCACGCCGAGAATGCTATGTCACGCCGATTTCATGCAAAATACGCGTGCCGGTGATCGTAGGATGCACCTTCGGTCGGGCAGGTCCATATGCTGAAGAACGCTGGAAAGAAGATGCAAGACGCCTTGCCGATGCCGCCCGACAAAAATGTTCCATGAAAGCCTGCAACCGCAGTTTTCGGCAATAAAATTCATCCTACGCCGTGCCACGATGTCTGTCTGATGTGTGGCAGCAGGCCAGCGCTCTGCTGGATCTCATGGGGACGCGAACTAAAACCAGTAGGTGTAGATAAGTTTCGAAAGCGTAAAGTAGACAATAAAAAGCGGCAGTAGGAGGCACATCTCGCCAGGTCCGGACCCGGAGACGCAATTCACGCTCCTGAAACACGTCCGCTGTGCGGTTAAAGGCAGTGGAGCCCTGGAGCTGGGGCACCACCGAGTTAGCTCTTGGATTCCCCTCTGACACCTTCGTTCAAGTGAAGTTTCGTGCTTCTTCTTCTTAGTAGGTTTTTTTTTTTTTCGCGATGTTGCCTGTGTTAATGTAAATCATTCGGGGTTTACTAGCAAAAACTGCGACATCATTATCAGGCATGCTGCAGCATGGGGTTCCCCATTCATTTTGGCCAGCTGGAGTTTTTTACCATGCACATAAATTTAGGTACACTGTTCGTCTTGTATTTCACTCCCAGAGAAATGCGGCTGCCGTGTCCGGGAGTCGAACCTGCGTCCTCGCGTTAAGCAGCCTAAAGCTCTAGTCGATTTACTATCTATGAAGGTTATCCTTAAAATTTCGAGCAGCGCTCATAGTCGCACGAGGAAAAAGGAAATACATGGGCCACGTGCTTGTCCCGTGCGCTTACCATGACGGCTACTTCTTCGAAGCTCGAGGACGTAGGTTCGATTCCCGACAATGGCGGTCGCATTTCGATGGGGGGCAAACTGCAAAAACACCCGCGCACATAGATTTAAATACATGTTGAAAAGGACTAGGTGGTCTAAATTATACCAGAGTCATCCACTACGGCGTACCTCATAATCGCATCGTAGCTATGGCACGCAAAACCTCATCAATTATTCATTGTTATCGCGAAAAGGCCCTATGAGGATGCTCCCCTTTCATATCGCGTTACAGCACGTACCGCGTCTTACTGTGATTACGCCATATCTCGGCAGCACCCTTCACCCCTCCTGGTTATCAATTCACACTTATTAGAGAGTAATAGCTGAGCGGCTCAGCGGGCCAGCGGGCCCAGCGAACGAGCGGAGACGCCTACTGCGCATGCGCGACACGCTGGCATAGCCAGCGTTTTTACGGGAGCGAGCCGCTCGCACGCTCATTTCGTCTCCTCAGCGAAGCGTGCGCAGCGGACGAGCGTGCGAGCGTTTTCCAAGCAGAGCCGCAGCTCGATTGACAGTAACTTCAAGCTTGTTCAGCAGGTGGCGCAGCAGTGCGCTCCGCTGAAACAAGGGGGGGCATCGCTCAGCTATTACTCTTGTTTTTGCCTTGCGCTCCGCTGCCCCCCTCCGCTCCTACGCTGGGTCCGCTGGCCCGCTGAGCCGCTCAGCTATTACTCACTATTTCTCTCCGTCGTGGTAGCATAAAACTGAATCGTAAAATATCTAGAAATGATCTGGTAAAACTATTATACCAGAGAGTTTAGGCGTGTCTATCCTAAACACCGCGCAAGACCAGCACGTTACAAACCAGAAACCCTGGGAAAGAAGGCGGTTTGAAATTTGGTTTATTAAAGAAATGCCGCCGTCCGAACATTCTACAGACTTCAGCACCCGATCATGTGTTGGGTGTCGTCGTTGCCGGCTTAACCGAAGGAACCACTTATTGACGCAGCCATAGGCGTGCGCAGGATCCTCCATTACGTTGGGGCGGGAGGGGGGGGGGGGGGGATAAACAGCACGAAAACCGCTCCGCTTCAGAATGCGAAGCTTTTTTTGTGCTGTCCGTCATCTCAACGATAATTAAGCTGTAAGAACACAGAACGTACAAGGGTAGGAGCCGTCTACCAGTCTCAGTACAGATAACGTCCGCAACCACACCCTCTTTATCAAAGTTCACATTTGCTGCCCGTGTGACGTTACCCCCTTCCCCCTCCCCACGGGCCCCCCCTCCATGCTCCTTCGCGCATTTCTACTTGAGCCGTGCCCGTCTGCAGCATCCGCAAACTTTCGCGCCCACATAGAACATACGACGCGCGGGGGGGGGAGGGGGGGTGTTATCGACCAGCACTTTATACGTAACATGACAGCGACGGCAATAACCCCTCTCGAGTGTCCATATAATTGCTATCGCAGTAAAAGCGAACAATATCGGCAAGTTCACTTAACAAAACACGTTGAGGGGCTATAGTTGGTAATACATTTTGTCAAGGGGTTAACAACAAGCTAGTCGTGAATAAATAAACAAGTATGGTCTCCCGATCGTCTTCTCAGCCCCACATAAATTAGTCAAGACGTGCCCCAAGGTCTGCAGCAGCGACCAGGTGATTCACGGCTGTAGAACGAAACACACCAAGCCGTACGTGCGGTGTGCCACGGGTGTGGTCTACGATATTCGCCTTTCATGTGGCAAAGTTTACGTTGGTCACACCAGCGCGCCAAAGAACATGAGCGGTCGTTAGGCAATGAGTTGGCGTGTCTCCGGAACGTACCCGCCCATTGCAGCACCTGCAGAGGCTGTGAATCACGACTTCAGGGAATCAAAATCCTAATCAGAAGTAAGGACAGATTAGCGCGCGAACTATCGGAAGCATTCTTCATGACACAGAAAGCGACATGTGCGTAAGCACCACATCTGTATGCTTGCGTTCCTAGTGAATATAAATTCCTAAACAAAAGTTGATAGTTTTGCACAAAGGCCCACCCTAGTCTACTGTCCTTTTATGATTGCGCATGCATTCATAGCCTTTTATTGCTACAAAATGCAATGCGTGTGCTTTCGATAAAAGTAGTCGGAGTCAGCGCCCGTCTTGTCATGTACTTCTCTGCCTTGTCGTCGTCAAACGTAGCGCTGTAATATTTTAAGAAGATAGGAAAGGGCGCAGTTTCCTCACCTTACGTGAAATGTGTCGCGTGGTATATTTACAATTTGATCAGTCAGGTGTGTGATGAACGCATTCGCCGATACCGTCATTGGAAAAAAAATGGAGCATGAGCGGAGTGGGGAGCGTCTCACAGCAGTCCGCAGCCACTGCTGTGAGACGCTCCCATGAATCAATCCAACGTGCCGCACACCCCACTACTGATGCGCGCCAGTCACGTTACAGTGTTTTAAGGCGAAAGCCTTTAATGTCTCATGCTCACGTCCGCCCGGTGTCCGTCCGGCGTCCGTCCGTCCGGTGGTGGTGGTGGTGGTGTGCGTCCTGACCACCCCTTACTGCGCATGCGCAAACCCGCCCCACGCACCTCCTCTCCTACGCTCCCCCCTCTCTCTCCTCTAGGTATCCCTCCCGCCAGCTGCGTTTACACACCCATTGCGCATGCGCGTCCCCTCCCCCTCTCTCTCCTACGCTCCCTCTCTCTCCTCTAGGCATCCCTCTCCTCGGCGTCCACACTCTCACTGCGCATGCGCGCCCCTCCCCCCATATCTCTCCTCTAGGCATCCCTGCCCGCGGCAACCACACCCCCACTGCGCATGCGCGTCCCCTCCCCCCTCTCTCTCCTCTAGGCATCCCTGCCCGCGGCAACCACACCCCCCACTGCGCATGCGCGTCCCCTCCCCCCCTCTCGCGCCTCGCAACGCCGACGTAGGCAGCGTCTGCTAGCGAGTTTCTTGGTTGAAAAAACCAACTGCTCGCGCTGCACAACCGTTGAACGCCGACGCAGGCAGCGTCTGCTAGCGAGTTTCTTGATTGAAAAAACCGACTGCTCACGCTGCACAACCGTTCACTGGCCACCCCGTATATGTAGGCACTGGATCTTGACCTGCAAGGTAGTGCCGGTGGGAGATTTCTCCTGTGCGTTGTCGAACGATAAAAATTCGCAGCGTGCGCGTTAACTAAAAGCGGACTGCGGGTATCTGTGTGCAGTCCGAGTCTTCTGTCTCTCATTGCCCATTAGCAGTGATTGGCATGTTCCAGTAGGAAACACCGGTCCATCACTGCGTGATTGCGCCTCCCCAGATTTCTCTCCTGCGCAACGCCGCCGCCAGCGTAAGCGTAAGCGCCCGCTGCTTCGCATCTACACATGGTTCCCTTTAGCGCGAGATGGTGTAATTTTTTTCCCCGTGCCAGTCGCTCTCAAAACGGCAGTAGAGGAAAATCAATACTCCCCTTCCTTACCCCGAAAAATCGTGTATGCCACCTTCTGTGTTTAGAGAAATTTATTAACACAGACTATGGACATCAAAAAATTACACCATCTCCCGCTAAAAGGAACCATGTGTAGATGTGAAGCAGCGGGCGCTAACGCTTACACTGGCGGCGGCGTTGACGCTGGCGCTCATCGGAGCGTTGCGCAGGAGAGAAAACTGGGGAGGCGCAAAGCACGCAGTGATGGAGCGGTGTTTTCTACTGGAACATGCCAATCGCTGCTAATGGGCAATGAGAGACAGAAGACTCCGACTGGACACAGAGACCCGCAGTCCGCTTTTAGTTAACGCGCACGCTGCGAAAATTTTTATTGTTCAACAACGCACAGGAGAAATCTCCCACCGGCACCAGCATTGAGGTCAAGATCCATTGCCATATATACGGGGTGGCCAGTGAACGGTTGTGCAGCGCGAGCAGTCGGTTTTGTCAACCAAGAAACTCGCTAGCAGACGCTGCCTGCGTCGGCCTCGGGAGGCGAGAGAGGGCGGGGGGAGCGTAGGAGAGGAGAGAGAGGGGGGGACGCGCATGCGCAGTTGGAGTGTGGGCGCCGCGGGCAGGGATGCCTAGAGGGGAGAGCGTAGGAGAGAGAGGGGGGGGACGCGCATGCGCAGTGGGAGTGTGGACGCCGTGGGCTGGGATGCCTAGAGGAGAGAGGGGGGAGCGTAGAAGGAGAGAGGAGGGAAGGCGCATGCGCAGTGAGGGTGTGGTTGCCGCGGGGAGGGATGCCTAGAGGAGAGAGAGAGGGGGGGAGAGGAGGTTTTTTATTTTTATTTTTTTGAAAGGGTTTGCGCATGCGCAGTAAGGGTGGTCACGCCGCACACCACCACCGGATTAAGCTTCGCCATAATATGCTTCACATCTAATAACATTTTAATTTTAACAGAACATGCACAGACACGCAAAAATTTGTTAAAAAAAACATGGGTACACATATGTACATTACATGGTAGGCTTCTTATTGAGCTCATCGTCACTTGCTATTGGAGCCAATGGCAAGCGGATATCCTAATAGAGATCATTTACTTCAGCAATGGGAGAGAAACAAGTTTACTCTATCTTGTTTTTTGTTCTAGCCACATTAATCGCGAATGTATTTCTGTTCGTTTAAATGCCAAGAATGCTTACGACACGAAGCACATAAGTTTTTGTCGAAATTTTGAAACACATAAGCAAAGCTCCCTAGATTTCTCTCCTGCGCAACGCCGCGATGAGCGCCAGCGTCAACGCCGCCGCCAGTAGACACTTTTAGTTTAGCCGTGGCCTCCGAGATTAGCCGGCTGCGCGCCGCAACGGCGCGCCGCCGGCTAATCTCGGAGGCCATGGTTTAGCGTACGTAACGAGCCTACATACGCAGCATGGCTACGGGAGAGAAGTGCGCATGCGCAGTACGTAACGTATATATTCCACGGATGCGTGCGTACGCCCAAAAAACATCCGGCGCACGCAAACGTAACGAGACGTAGCGCTAGCTACGTGACACTATCGCGAGATCTCGAATGAAAGAGCAGCCATATTGCAAGATGGTACAGAACGTAAAAATGTGGATCCGATGATTCAGCTTGACTCGGATGCCAGTGGCCGTTATTCGAAAGCTGTTTCATTTCACATATGATACGTCTAGTTGGACCAAACGCATCCCGGTACGGTCGATACGGGAAACTAAAAGTGTTGCTGAGCGCTTCGCTTGCAGCGTACGCATCGTATCGTGCTGCGTACGTAGGCTTGTTGCGCACGCCCAACTAAAAGTGTCTAGTGTAAGCGTTAGCACCCGCTGCTTCGCATCTACGCATCGTTCCCTTAAGCGGGAGATGGTGTAATTTTAAGGCGAAAGCCTTTAATGTCTCATGCTCACGTCCGTCCGGTGTCCTTCCGTCCGTCCGTTTGTCCGTCCGTCCGTCCGTCCGTCCGTCCGTCCGTCCGTCCGTCCATCCGTCCGTCCGTCCGTTTGTCCGTCCGTCCGCCGTCCGTACGTCCGTCCGTACGTCCGTCTGTCCGTCCGTCTGACCATCCGAGCTCTGGCACGGAATCAGGTGGCCGCCGGGGTGCGCAAACGGACGGCGGTCGCGTCGGACTCTACAGCGCTCGCGCTTTGCTTGCGTAGCGTCGCTGTGCCCAGCCCTTGCAGTCATTCTGACCGACGCCGTCTCAATGGGCACATGCGTCCACGGAATACACTTTCGAATTTACAAAGGGTCCGTCAATTTAAGCGCTGGAACGCGGATGGCGTTTGCGCGATGCGCAAATGCGCGAGAAAATACTAACGCATGAGAACGGAGGAAGATTAGTCTCGCGTCTCGCTGCGATTCGCGGTAAAAAATTAAAAAAGAAAACACGCACACATTCGGTTTGTGCGTTATCCCAGTGATAGTGTAAAAGGGAAAAAAAATGGCATAGTCAGTGGAATGGCCCCACGCTTTCGCCGAACACACTTTGGAATGTACAAAGTGTCCTTCAATTTTTTCTTATCTTAATCGTGATGCAAAATTGCCTCAGCCGGTGGTTTTTATGTACCACTGCTCAGGGGACACTGCTGTTCGCGCCGCCGAAATGGAAACTAATCGCGGACCTCCGTGACAGGCATACAGGTCACTCTCAAGTTTCCTTTCTCAAGTATCGCAAAATCAAAACGCCTACACAGCTGCGCTGTTATTTGGCATTACGGGTTATCATAATCATTGGTAAGCGTTTTTGGCATTTTTGATCATATCTATCTGGTATCCCATTCAAGCGCGACATATGAGGAGCTGTCTGTAAGCGTGTCGTATTTACACAGCATTGCGGTGGTATAGCGGTTAGGGTGCTCGGCTGCTGACCCGAAGGTCGCGGGTTCGATCCCCGGCCGCGGCGGTCGCATTTCGATGGAGGCGAAATGGTAGAGGCCCGTGTACTGTGCGATGTCAGTGCACGTTAAAGAACACCAGATAGTCAAAATTTCCGGAGCCCTCCACTACGGCGTCTCTCATAATCATATCGTGGTTTTGGGACGTTAAACCCCAGATATTATTATTATTATTTACACAGCATTATTTAAAGGTACTCTATATTTTATTGCAACAAAAATGTCGTCATACGTTCATTTATATGTTTCATTCTAAATAATCTCAATAAAGTTGCAATTAAATAATAATTTATCCTGAAGTCATTCATGTTGTCTTGTTGCAAATATAGAATAAGATCTTAGGCTAGGAGCAGAGTGCAATTTCGTTTTCGATTATGTTCATTTCGTGCAGAGAAAAGTTATACTTTTGACGTGTCTGGCGGAAAGCGACCCGTCAAACCACTCGTCGAACCTTCAACGAGGTGATTACATGCGACAGTACGCTGCAAAGTGAAGGTTTCAATCAAGACGCATGTTGTTTCGCAGGTGGTTCAATTAATCCAAATCTCAATGGAAGGAAGGAAGGAAGGAAGGAAGGAAGGAAGGAATGAAGGAAGGAAGGAAGGAAGGAAGGAAGGAAGGAAGAGGAAAAGCAAGGAAAGGCAGGAAGGTCAACCAGGCGCGCGTCCGGTTTGCTATCCTACAGTGGGCGAAGGGGAATGAGGGATTAAAAGATATGGACACAAAAACAAAAGAGCATACAAAGAACAGTGATGCGTTCCATAGTACTGAGCGCGGAATCTCGGGCGAATGACCTTGCACTGGAGGTAGACGGGTAATGGTGCCTACTGAAGGCTTGCAAGTACTGGACATAGACCATCCAGCACCTGTTGCACGGACTGAGCGTACGAGGATTTGAGCTTGCCGACGAACATGCGAAGCGTGTCTAGGAGTGACTGAAGAACTACGACGATTGCTTTGTCTTCTTCAGGGCTCTGGACAGTCGGTGATTCAGTGTTCACGATTGCCGACGTGCGCTGTGACTCTGCATGTGGCTGCGACTTCGGCAACGAAGGCCAAGCTGCGTCGGGATGTGTCCATGCCTTCCTTGGTGTTGTCGTTTACGCCGGCCGTCGCCCATCCCTGGGACTGTGGCTTCGGCAATGCAGGCCAAGTGGAATTCGTACCGGCAGCTCAATGCGTCTTGCTCTTTCTTAGCCCCTAGTCGACGCAACTAGCAAGAACAAACTATGTACACAAAAGTGTACACAAATGTGTACAAAGCGCTTCAAAGGGTTAAATGTACACATCCTGACTATACAGTATAGACGTACAATGTACATGTTCAATTGCGATAACAGCATTTGCGCGCGTTTATATATGTGAGATGTTATTCGTTTGGATGCCCCATCGATGTCCAAACGGCTGGAAGTTAGCTAAAAGGTCGCTGTGCACATTTCTTATTACAGATGTTTCGTCACTACACTTGAGGGCCAGCGTTTTGCATCGCGTAAACATGTTTCTCAGCTGCGAAGTTCTTCAAATTTCTACCTGCCATGTTGCGTGACGAGATTAACGACAAAGTTAATGCGGAAGGTGGCAGAGGCCTTGTGCACAACATCATCAGCCTAATTAACCGGCTGGTCAGCTGGCGGCTATAGGTCGTCACGCTGTTAAGTGCTAGCGTGCGGTTCCATTCCACGCAACGGCGTTTCGATGCGGCGAAATGCAAACACGATGGCGCACTTTGGTTTTTGGCGAAACACAGCTGGTAAAGATTAAACCGTAGTAGGCCACCACCGCGTGCCTCGCAATGTTATAGTGGTTTTGGCGCGTTATATTTTGGCGCGATATTTTACGGCACCTCGTTTTTATTTTACTTCTACTTCGCTCAAGGACGGTATATGTGATGGCAATGCGTGAGGAATCTGTGCAGCCAAAGTGTATGGGCGACTTATCTGCGGCGGTTATACGGAGAGAGGCTCAGAAGTGGCACGAATAGTTGGCCCGACGTGCCGCGCAGTAGTAAAACGCCACGTTCAATTTAAATAGGGGTTTCAATGCACTAAAATAAGCACTTGGCTGCCCCATGTCATGTATCGCGCGCCACCATTGCTGATTTGTTCGTCTGCCAAATTTCGCTCAGCGGTTCATGCAAATACGGAATATAAGTACTAGCTAGTATATATACATACATATATATATATATATATATATATATATATATATATATATATATATATATATATATATATATATATATATATATATATATATATATATATATATATATATATATATATATATATATATATGGTTGGTTGGTTAGATGATGTTTAATGGCGCAAAAGCAGCTCAGGCTATGCTGCGCCAGTCACAAGTTGTTAACTAGTGAATAGTTAGGGTTGCACAGTTTTACAATATACTGCAATGCTGCAGTATACAGGGTGTCCCAGCTATCACGCAGCGCGATTTTAAAAAAGAGGAACGGCGTTACGCGAAGCAGACCTAGTGCATATTGTTCCCAATATACTGTAGTAGCCGCTACTAATTTTTTCGTTAATGAGAATTAATTAATTAGTCATAATTAAAATTGTAACTCCAAAAATACTCACCTAATTATCAAAGTGTCAATGAGGCAAATGTGGGCATGTTGAAATGACATCTATCTGTGCTACTTTCAACAACGTACTAATTGCGTGCTAATTTTTTTTCTTTCGGATTCGATTGTTGTTTCATGCATGGCCTCCGAGATTGTGCACCGGCGCGCGACCTCGGAGGCCATGCATGCAGCAACAATCGAATCCGAAAGAAAAAAAATTACACGCAATTAGTACGTTGTTGAAAGTAGCACAGATAGATGTCATTTCAACGTGCCCACATTTGCCTCATTGACACTTTGATATTTAGGTGAGTATTTTTGGAGTTACAATTTTAATTATGACCAATTAATTAGTTCTCATTAACGAAAAAATCAGTAGCGGCTACTACAGTATATTGGGAACAATATGCACTAGGTCTGCTTCCCGTAACGCCATTCCTCTTTTTTTTTAAATCGTGCTGCGTGATAGTTGGGACACCCTGTATATATATATATATATATATATATATATATATATATATATATATATATATATATATATATATATATATATATATATATATATATATATATATATATATATATATATATATATATATATATATATATATATATATATATATATGCGTGTTTATGCTTGTGTGTGTCGTTTGTAGGGACAACTCAGTAGAATATGCTGTCGGGCTAATTGGTAACACAATAGCGAAGTGATTCAGCTCAAATTAGCCTGCATACACCCTCGCACATACACCAAAAAGCACCTCCCTCACACGGCCCCTTGTTTCGGGGGTGCTTTGAGTTTACGCGTGAGTGAGGAAAGCCTAGATTACTAGATTACTTCAGTATTGTGAAGGACAGCTGTTCCACAGTAGAGCACATAGCCCTGTAAATCGCCGATTTTTATTTATGAACACAATCCACAAAAAACGCAGTCAGCCCATCGCTCGGCCTATTTTAACATGTCGTCGCCAGTTCCAGTTCGTTCTATTGGCACGTACAGAGTCAAGTGTCGTGGACATCTTGCCTCCCGACAATTTCCATAAGGCCACGAATGCAGGAATGAAACGCACGAATAACAGCTGACCTGACCTTTCCCATGCGTTGATTCTCATCGATCTGAGTTGTGCGGAGATACCTCTCCGCACTACTCAGATCTTTCGTCGTAGCCGGTGGCTATAAGCACAAACTTTGCGAACTTGTCCTATACCTTCAAGATGCCACTTCCCGCACAGTCAGGGGCGAATACAGGGTTCTCTCGAGGGGGGTGGCAGGGGATCGGCTTATAGAAAGTGTGATACATAGAGCTGAGTATGCGGCGTCAACATCCATGTTAGCTTATGTACATTCAAAAAATAAGGGGCGGGGGGGATCAGGACATCAGGACACCCCTCCCTCAGGTTCCACCTGCGTAAACAACCTTCCTAACATTTCTTCGGCTAGAAAACTATAACTATTATGTCATCGCTGTTTATAACATGCTGTCATCACGGCCGTCACCTCTGCACGCACGCTCGAGTGTCACCCGCACCACCTCGACATATAAACACGTCAGAACATCCCGTAATTTTTTTTTTTTGCATCAGCCCAGACGATGGCAAGCAGTCTTCTGCGTACAACATGCTTAGAGTATAATCGATTCCCACTGTTAAGAGGAGTGTACACCATAATAATCCGTAACCTCCTTTGTCGTTGTACTAGACGATGAGCAAGGTAATGACATTTCAGAAGGACGTCTTCCGTGTGTGTAAACATTGCTCTGGCATTCATCGGCCCCTTTGCCGCGGCGTTTTCTTCGGTTTCAAATCGACATCGCTCTGCCAAAGGGCTCTTTAGCTTCTCCACGCTGAATTCTTCACGCGAACGCTGCGATTTCGACTTTCTATTCTCACTCGCAGCTCGCTTCACCGATTTCCGCCGTGACAAAGGCGTTGAACGACTAGAGAACACCGCAACGATCCGGTTGTCGTCCTTGAGCATTCGTATCTCTAGATTGCGCGTTCTTTTTTACCAGTTCTTCCTCTCATTCTTTCATTTAGTTCTCCTTCACTCGGAATCCTTTTCGCGCTTTTCCTCCAATGGCATACACGTCCGTGAGCGCAGTTTTGTTTCTGGAAACAGAGCTCTCCCTTTAATTTTTCCGCACCTTTCGATCGTCTTCCTTCTGATCATAAAGGACCTTGAGTAGAAAATTGTTGATCTACCAATGCCACTTCGGAAAACATAAAGCGAACAAAAGCGTACCGTTATTTCAGCTCATTCTTAAGCTATGTATATCCTTGAGGCTAATCCCTGGGGCAATTTCATACACAGGCCCGCACGTCTCTAAAAGATGAGACTTTATCACCGCTGGACAAGATGTAAACATGGCTACACTCCATGAACGATCGCCTATCTTTCAGAATACGCCACTGCGGCATTTGTAAGCACAAAGAGGTGCGATGGCGTTGTAAGCGAGATCCCAAGGCTTATCTGCATACAGTGGCGTCGTGTGCATACGTAAGAAAACAGCTGCTGGATGTCGGAACTGGTGGTGTTAGCAATTTCACTAGCCAAAGAATGTATGTTTCGACTTCTATTCTTTTTTAGCTACTTGGCACACTATCATATCTCTGAAGATAAGCGAACTAGGCACATCCGTACCAGGGGATCACCCCAATTCTTATTCATGAAGCTTATCATTGGCTTGTTTGGCTTGCACTGATCCATAATCAAAGTTTTCTACTATGGCTCATCGCCGATCTTCCAGATACGTGCCACTACAGTACGCGGGACTAACGAAATGCGACTGCTGTGGGCAGGATGCGCCAACTTATCTGACAGTGAGAACACACGTGTTATCCCAATTTTTATTCCGAAAGAGAAAAATGAGGACAAGTAGCGAAAGAATGCGGTCACATTGAATGTAATGATTAAGATAAGATCTTTATAAACAACACACAACTGGGCTTATTATCCTCGTGCGAAGAAGCGCTCACCACTCTCTTCAAGGTGTTCTATAAAAGCATCCGTTGCGACTTCGGTCGCAAGAAGCCTGCCCTATTTACATAACGGAGCGTTTCTTTTCTCATATCGACCTCGAGATCGTATGCGCATAGACCTCCATAAGACACAGTCCGCTCCAACAAATCGTTTTCGCGTGCGAAGAACTGGCGTGGATTCACTTGAGCGCTTTGTAGGGACAGATTGTTGTCTTCAGGCTAAAGAATGTGAAGGGCTGCTCCGGGCCAAGGTCTCTCGGGATGCTCCCTGTTCTTGCACACGCAGAAGCTCTGTCTTATGCTTCCTTCAAGGCTGCGATCGAAGTTGCAACTAGATGGAGCGATTGTCCGATGCCACGTGATGGCTCCGCAACAGGCCAGCTTACGTGTAACCGCACTCAGGAAGCCGATAAGTACTTTTTTTTTTTTTGTTATGAATGCGGAATGCGGTTAGGTATTTGTGTGCTTATGAGGGACCTACTCGCTATTGTTCTTTCACTTTCTGTGCTTATCAGTGGGACAATGTTAGCTCGCGAGATAGCCAAGCATCTGGATTTCTCGATAGCTTTCTCCACTCACACCTGATAACGCCACAAAAGAAAGGCGCGCACACACACACACACATACACGCGCGCGCGCGCACGCGCGCACGCACGCACGGACACACACACACACACACACACACACACGCACGCACGCACGCACACACACACGCACGCGCGCGCGCGCACACACACACACAAAGACACGTCAGCGCTGCCTCGGAATTTATTCATTACTCCAGGAAAGGCGCGAAAATGTGAGCAGGGATGCTCAAGGGGAGCGGAGAAAGCACTACGCAAGGAAAGCACTACGCAAGATGTACGCAAGGATCTATCAACATTCGCAGATCGGAACAGATGAGCGTTAGTTGGTAAAGGACATCGAGGTATACATGCTGATAAACATAATAAAGGTTAGGTTACCGTTTTTCCCCTCAATTTTCAGTCATCGCTCGCGTCATGTCACGTTTTCCACTCTCATCCCTAAATATGACCAGAATTCAGGTTCCAATTACCTCTGCCCCATTTCCTTTACCTCAAGCACTGTCAGCAACGTAATCCAGAACCGAGAACATGCTATCTTTCATGCAACACCGTCTCTTCTTCAAGCACTCCACACATGTCTTCCGTCTGCATCTCTGAACACAAGACTCCCTTCATAAACTAAAGCAGGACTTACAAGACTCGCGAACACTGAAATGGACCATCAGGCAAAGCGACTACAGGCGTAGATTGGCCAGGCCAATCCCAGCTGTAAAAACCATGTCGTTCAAAGTTCAACAGTGCCACAACGGGACTCTCCCATCAACTCAACTGTCCATCCGGGCATACATTATGCAATGCACGTACGCAAACAAATTGAGGATTCCGGAATCAGTAGTAGCAGCCAAGACGATGCGCTCAGTGAAGCAGTTGACGGCGTTCGCCGATACGCCCAACAGTGCGGTTTCCAACAGTGCGGAGAAACAAGACACGCCTGGTCCTCTGTCAGACGAACACAGTCAGTCACACGCGCAAGCCCCTCCCGAAGTCCACCCATAACACTAGCGGGATATCTCACACCGAGGTTGCACCACCCATTGCACCACCCAGGCCCGTAGCCGGGGGGAGGTTGGCTTGTGCCCGGGCCCCGTCCCCCGAAATCATACGTATAAAAATATTATACTATATTAACCTGAAAGCCAAGACCATGAAACTTTTAATACATTAGTATTTAAAAAGTCACATAATTTGCACACGGCCATTTTTACCGAAATAAATGAAAAATGGGTGCTTTTCTGATATAGTCAAGGCCATCAGCAAGCCCCTCCCCCTACCCCCCCCCCTAGAAAAATCATGTCTACGGGGCCGGTGCCACCTCCTGTCTGGAGGTGTTCCTTTTTTGATGTGCCTCGTCGGCCATGCCGCTTTCGATGAAAGCTCAATACAGCCGAATCATATCTTCCACCTTTCCGGCACCTCAGCCGCTAAAGGTATGAACTGCACTAGAGTGATTATTTTGGGCTGGTCGGTACATTCTATGTGCGTGAGTGTGCCGTCGATAGAGCTCCTTACCAAGGAACTTTCATACATTCCACGTGTATGATGGCGTTTTTTTTTTCGTGTACTACATAGAATTGTTACGGATATATTTTCCCTGTTGCCCTCTCTCCCCCCACATTATTTCATGACCCATGTGCGTATATATGTTCCCTTGTTTGTAATAAAGCTTTGGTTGTTATTCAGCGCTTGGTCCGTTTCTGTTCTTTGCCCTATGGTTCGAGCTGTTTCTCGTTTGCTTGCACGAAAGGAAGTTTTGCTTCTCTCATACTTCAAGCTCTCGTCGTTAGCCACATGCCCTATGCTGACCTCCAGCTCGACCCAAGCCCTAGAAAACTAGCAAAGGTCAACGTGGTTCTCAGGAAGACGTGAAAGCAAGCCTTGGTCTTTTTTCCCTCTGCCAGCATTACTCTCCCTACGTCCACCTTCCCCACACACAAGCATGCCGTCGCATGGCATGATTTTCAGGCCAGTAGTTTTCGATACCACCGCTTATTATAACGTTTGTGATGAAATTCCTTGCTGCACTCATCAGTCGGACAGCAGGAGTGTTGCTTCTGACCGTTGTCTTACTCGTGAGCTGCACAAAATTTCATCGTGAACACCAGCCAACTAGCGCAGCTTACTACCTTAATGCAGTTTATATGCCCATCGAAATCGCTTTGGAATAAACCAAACCAAACAATGCACCCCACCACCTACCCCTGTAGACCATAACCGTCGATGTGGAAAGATGGGGAGCTCGTGCTAGACGTTGCAAGAACTTGCGCGACTCAAATATAGATGAGGCACATTCAGGTACAAAGAGTAGCTGCTGAACGACAGTAACGCAAGTGCTCGCGAGCGATCAAGCGCGACATCGTAGCGGTATACCCCGTGATCATAAGCGTGCGCAGGGTTCCCCTTCAGGGGGAGGGCCAAGGTTCGTCGCGGGGCCCCCCTCCCTATTATGTCAATATATGGGGCTGACTTTGCGCCCCCCCATCACCCCCCTACCTATTACGGGGCTGGCTTTGCGCCCCCCCCCTCCCCCCGTGCGCACGCCTATGCCCGTGATGCACCAAGCTTGGAGCATCTGTGACACAAGATTTCAAAGTGTACGGAGAGTCGTGAGCCTTTTAACTAAGTGACACTATACGTCATCGCGATCTGAAAATGAAGATCATAAAACTTTCTGTAATTTATGTTAAAAGGACATGGCGTGCGCAAGCACGGACGCAGGAGAGGTCCAGACATCACAAAGCGGATTTTAACGTGTACCGTGCTTGCAATATTGTTTCTGTTGTTAGATGAAGCATCCTGGTTAACTAATGGATAAATAGAAACACACCTTCATTCAAGGGCGGCGGTTTACTGGAATGAATGAATGAATGAAAAACTTTATTACAAAGAAATTCTTCCGGTGAAGGAGGAGCCCTTAGTCCAGGGCCCCTGTGGCCTTTGCCATCTTGCGAGCTCTGTCGATCAGCTTGAACTGTTCCTCAGGCTTCGAGCAGGACAGCGCGGCCTCCCACTGCTGCGGTGTTGGTGTGTTGTTTCTTGGCATTACCTTTGAGTGTTGGCAGGCCCATGTTACGTGATAAAGTGTTGGGTGTTCCCCGCCTAGCGGGCATTTGTTGTCATATATTGCCGGGTAGATTTTGCTGAGAAGACTGAGATTGGGGTACATATTAGTCTGCAGCTGTCTCCAGGCAACCGACTGCTCTCTGCTGAGGTCTTTGTGGGGACAGATAGTGCAAGCCGCAGCGTTTCTGTCGCCAAGCGGAGCCCGAGAAACGGCCGCGAGCCCGCTACCTGCTACCTGAAGCTGACTGCTAATTCGTTGCGCAATGGTGACAACAATGCGCACGTGCGAACAGCGAGTCCTCTCCTGTCGAACGCGCGTGACTCTGCATGCTGACTGCCGTATTACAGCGCATCGTGCATTCATCTCCATTGATGGCATGCAGGTTTTTCCTCTTAGCGCCCGCCATCACTACAGTACTCCCCTGAATTATTCAGCGCCCAGTAAAGCGTAATTGAATGTGTAATCCACAAACCTACAATATAGGGCAGACAAAGGGGCGCCAAAATCAGCATAGCTGAAATGAATTCTCCGGATCTGAGACTCGTTCACTGGCACAACAGTAGACTCGAGCAGTGCATGTTTCCACATTTTCGTGAACTGATATGGTATGTATACACTATCGTATCAGGGGAACCTGGAGTTGTTTGTGATGCTCGTACCTGACAAAACAGCGCTCGAACAGGCAACGCCAGAACTATTTGGAACCGATTTTCACTTAGGTGAAGCATCTGACTCTGCGAATAACGCGAAGCATTTGATGCCTTGTTCGATACCACTAACCTTATAGAAAATTGGTTAGGTTAGCTTATGTTAGGTGATACATGCGTCCTAGTGCCTGCTGCTCTAAGCTATGGAGCAACAGCTCTCGGGACCCGTTTATGCTTAAGTCTTCGGCAGCAAGAGTGCAGGCAGTCGTTATTATCGCTGAATAAATAGGTAACTTGTTAAACCGAGTAAATCACTTTTCACATCATAAATGTAAGTAAATACCCCTCCGACGTTTACAGTTTTATATACCGCTGCTGAAGCCAAGCAGAAAGAAGCTCTTGCTTGAGATATCATTCGTCAAATGTCTCAATGAGCCTCATCCGATGTGTTTCAGAAATTTGTTGTTTCTATTAGTAATTTCTGACACTAACTTCTGACAATTATATGACACCAATTTTAGTTTATAGCATACCCAAATTTCCACTCCATCACATAGAACCCTTAGCGCAACCCATTCCAGCCCTTTTATATTTGTTTTTATTTTTGTCAGTGGTTTCGGACTACTGTCACCGCCACTTGACCGGGTGGTCTGGAAGATAGCGGAGTGTAACTCGGTATTCGTGCAACTATAAAATCATCTGACAATGTGTCCTCTTTTTACACATTTGTTTTGTACCGCCGGTACGACGCATTCATACGGTTCAGACACATTCACTTTCCGCAAGCGTAGTTGTTTAGCTCATAAGGAAGCTGTTCTCTTTCTCATGAACACACTATACTGCAAAAGGTGAATACATCTGGACCCTCTATATCTGCGTAATGCCTGAACAGCCGAATGAAAGGAATGCCGAACAGCCACGCAAAAAAAAAAAAAAAAAGTTCACCGCCATATTTACTAAGTGAATGATGTTAGAGGACTGCAATAGGGTACGCATTTGGGCTGGTTGGTTCATGATTTCCAGTATAAAACAGCGCTAAAAGACGGGACGAAGAAAGGACACAAACCACGGCGCTGACTAACAACCAAATGTGTTTTATTCAACCAGTCCGCATATATATGCTCCACCACAATCGCAAGAACAACAGAAAGAAATCGATGATCAGCCTGCGCAGAGGCAACAAAAATACTCAATTGGACAGAAATGTTATCTCCTTCGGAAGGAGGGAAATCGATGGTAGGCTAACACATGCCTCGCCGCCGTTGTGTCCTTTTTGTGTCCTTTCTTCATCCCGTCTTTTAGCGCTGTTTTATACTGGAAATGTTAGAGGAGCTTGCTTGGAGATGATCGGGTAACCCGCGAATACTCCGTACACATCTCCTACCATCATATATAGACGTGACAATGTTGTTATATATACATTACATACACAATGTTTATTAATTGACATTTGGATGCACTATATACATTATATATACACAAGAGATGTTCTTTTGCAAAGTACAAGAAGGGCGTCCCTCGATGAGCTCGGGTTTCCCTTTAAAGATGATTGCTTTATGATGCATGAACTATATACATTATATATACGTGTTCATGCGGCCGAGCGGTAACGAAGAGTGTTCACTGTGCGAGCTCCCGGCGAAGAGAAACGAAGCGCACGTGCCGAGAGTGGTGTGCGTCGCCTTGAGCGGCACCGCCATCTAGTGAGCATTCTTGAAATCACCGGAAAGCCGGCGCCTTGAGCGGCGTGTACACGCCGCCGCCGACGCCGGACAAGGCGCGAGCTTAAGAAGCTTGCCGAGAAAGCTCCTAAAAGAAAAACATTTTCCATGAACAACTAATTCGATTACTGCCAGTAAGAGAGACAAATAAGAATAGAAGAGAGACAGGGAGGTTAACCAAGGCTGAGCTCGGTAGGCAACCCTGCACTGGGGAGGGGCCGACAACGCCGAGTGCAACGACTGTGCCGTCGCTGCAACTATTGAGCGCCGTTTCGTTGCTGCCCGACTTACGCAACCGAGAAGCTTCACCTCCGCACTGTTCTAAATCAACTGGAAGGAAGCGCTTTCATTGTCGAGAGTATATTGGGACCATGGGGCTGCCTATCACAGGTCCCAAGGGTAGCAAAAGCACGGTTGCGTTTTCTCACGGATACCGGACTGATTCGCCGTTTGTGATATCAAACGCGGAACTGTTACGTCGGCGGAAACAGCGACTTTTCAACTACTTAGAATATATGAACACCTGTGTACGAAAGTCGGGGAGGTTGAGTGAGTGCTCGTTTGTTTGTTAGACACAAACTAATGAAACCAACGGACAATGACACTAGGGAAAACATAGGGCACATTACTTGTAGATTTTCACTGTAGTGTAGCAATTGCAACGTAAGTGGAAGGGAATGAAAGTGGACGAAAGATCAACTTGCCGCTAATGGGGACAGAACAACCTCGCGTAACACGCCCGATGCTTTACCAATTGAGTTACATCAATGGTCGCTCTCCCATCCACTTTATTGGGCATTTACGTTTTATGTAATCCTGACAGTGTCAGCCAGTGCTGCTCGTAGCCATTACGGCGAGTTAGGGCCACTCTTTGTGTGAGTGTGGCGAGTCTGGGGACACGCTCCCTCGTAGGTTTTTTTAAATGCAAATGCATTTCTTAGTCGGGCTATGTCAGGCACCGTTGTCCGGCGTTGTCCGCGGGGAGGAGGATAGGTTGAGGAGGTGTCCGCGCGCCGGCAGGTGTTATCTCTCCGCTCTCACTCCCTCTCCCATAGCAACAGCTGCGGGCGCGCGCGCTTATCCTCGCCCCTAGCAAAGTGGGGAGGAGGAGCTCGCTCTGGTGCGTGAGGGCGCTCGCATCGCGGGAGCTCGGCGGAGCTCCCGCGATAAAAAAAAATAAAAAAAATTTAAAGAAATAAAAAAAAAACAGGCGCTGCGCCGTGCTCCCGACCGGGCTGCAGAAATTAGGCGCCTTTTCCTTCTTCGAACCACAACCACCATATATAAATGGAGTGAAACGCGCGCGAAATGCATTCGCATTTCCTCACGATTTCCTTCGGGGAGGTGGGGGGCATTTTTTAATTTTTTTTTGCTTCTCTGGGTTCTCTCCGCACAGTGTGGCGGGATGTCTGTTCATTCTAGTGCCTGCCCGCTAATTCGAACTCTGCTTAATTGGAACAATTTTATAGTCCCCTGCGAGTTCGAATTAACGAGTTTTTACTGTATTACGTGCGTGAAAGGCCAACTCCGGCGATATTTCGGCGTCAGTGGATCTCAATGAAATTCACTGGGTACGTTCATTTGCACGTTTCCGCCATTGATGCCAAATTACAGGCTTAAGAGGTTCCCAGATTGTTTTGAAATAAATTTTATAGATAGCCTTCAAACGTTCACCTGGCTTGCCAGAATTAATGGCAACATTGTGCGTGTGACGTCGATGTTTGCAAGGCGACGGAAGTGACGGAACTGAGGTGCCACTGCAGCGTCTGCTTGTCTGCTATGAATCGTGTGTGTTTGGCCGGTGATTCCTTCGTTGAGCGTGCGATTTCTTGTTCCGTGTGGGTGGGCGTGCGACGGGTGGCAAGTGGTATTGCGTTGTGGGCCGCACATGATTCGCCGTATATTCATGATAACAGCCACTAAACTCTCGCAGCTGATGATTACACTTCGTCTCGATGGCAGAGTTTTAGCTAGCACTGCCGGATAACCGCACGGAAAGTATGGTAATACCGTGCCTGTTGAAGAGTGCGCATGCGCGAACTTTAACGCACTGAAACACTTTCCGAAACGAATACCGGGTCCACTGTGACCGCGTCGTGAATAAGGTACTTGGTACTTGGCTGATAATAATCGATATCATCGATGTCATAGTGTTCTACGAACTTATGCCCTCTTTCCATGACAATATTGTCACGTGGTCGTGACGTCGACGAAGGCAGCAGTCGGTATGTCCAAAATGAAACTGTTTATTTGGCCGAACTTGTGGCCGGAAAACGGAAAGTCAGATTACACACTGGCACTGATAGCGGTGAACGGAGCGTCGGCCATCGATCAACTGACAAGCGGCGAAGCGCGTCGGCATTTATACGCGTGTCAACGAACATTCCAGCCTTATCCCTGGTTGTCGCGAAAGCTCTGGAATAAGCTCGCGTGTTCGCGTCTTGCGCGGAATCTTAAGACAATCATCTACAATAATCCGAAGCTTCTAGCAAAAATGAGGCGCGGTTTGCACTGAGCATTGCTTACAGTCTTTGTGGGCGTAAACCGAATACAGTAAAAGTATAATACGAAGCGCGCGTGGCAATATTGAAATGTCTTAGTCTGACGACAAACTTCTCAGCGTAAGCGTCTGAGCCGATCGCCGCAGCCACAATCTTGGACTGCCTGGAGAAGTAGTGCCATCTGGCGACGTTATGCGCAACCAGGCAATCACGAAAGAAAATCTGTTCTGCTCTATCGAAGAGGAAGGGCGATGCTTGTTGACCTCCTAATGCGTCCGAATCGTAGCTGTCATTGTCCGACAGCTCCGAGGAGCTTGTGCACGTGGCACGATCAGTCACATACATAGTGCGGCGTGGTCGGCGTGGTGACCTGTCCGCTGAGCGTCTGCTCTTCGCGGCTTTCGCAGCATTCCTACCCCGCACTGGCAGAAACGGCATGCCTTGCAGGATTTCCGGTTCTTACAAAGTACTACGTCATACGTAGACAGTACGCTCGGTTGGGTTTCGGTTTCGGTACTGCGCCTTTTTGCTTATTAATTATTATTTTCGAATTTGCTGAGCATTTCAGCGATCGGGCGCGTGACAAGAGTGTCTCAGGAACATAAAAGCACCATTACAGTGACATGGTCAAAAAATCACCGGAGTTCGCCTTTAAAGAGGCTCCTCCAACTGCATGGCATTCATATAGTGTTTATTTCCGAAGCAGTTTCAAGCAATGGCGTGGCTCTGTGGTAGAACACCTTCTCGTGACGCAGAACGCCTGGGTTTTATTCTCACTCTAACCGCCGGTTTTTATTATTTATTTTCTCAGTGTCTTTCTCCAGTTTTCGGTCGCGGACAACGTTGATTTTTCGTTCACAACCAACGACACCGACGCCGACAACGGCATTTCTGCAAAACGAGCTCTTTAGCGTTATCGCGTTAATATGTTGTTGGAATCCTGGTGCCAAATCAACTTCAGAAATGACCCATATACGAGATGTGGGAAAGGTCTTTCAAGTGGCAACGTTAGCTGACATTTCGTACTGACTAAACCTTCCCCTCCCCCTCCTCCCCCGCTACTACCTTCTTCACCATCCTGGCGCTTGCAGGAGTAAAGCTAAGGTGAGTATGAGACCCCTGTTCTAAAATAATAATGAAGCATACCCTGCCATCATCATGTGTTAGTTAGTTAGTTAAATTGGATTTAATGGCGCAAGAGCAACTGAGGCTAGGCTGCGCCAAACACAAGGTATTTTGTTATAACCAGTACGTTATATGTTGTTCTAAAGTTTATGTAAAAAGCCGCTGTCCTTTAAGAAATCGATGAAATCGATGACTTGGTACAGCCTCGCTGGGCATTCCCGTTCGCATGGCGGGATGGCGGCCAATTTTTTCTCATCGAGGCTTTCGGATAACGCGCCGGCTCTTGACAGAGTGGCCTCGAAAATAGCAACGAGTGTCACTTGGTGACACTCGTTGCTGACACTAAGCTTGCACTTAGCCGCGCAAGGCTTGAAACAGCGAAACTGGACGATTCTGAAGACTAACCTGGTTGCTTCTAGGTGTTCTGTAGGCCTTAGATAGGTGATGCAGGTTCCAGGTTGCTTCGAGGTCGTTGCTAGGCTTTAGCTAGGTAACGCTAGGTTGTTTCTGCGTTGATTCTCTGTGCAGAGAGGTTCGAGTTAAACCAGAGACAGTCACAGACACGACACATTTTTCCAGACTCCAGAGACGGAACGTCGCGCCGAAATTTAAGCGTTCGCACCTCTCATAGACCTACGGGCACGTCGTCGTTGGCGTAGGCCTTCCATCGTTTCGGGGTCTTCTCGCAGCCGTCGTTGCCTGTACTGTTGCTTAGTGTTCTTTAGCTGTGCGTACTTCGGGTCTTCGGCCTGCCGCCGTAGCTTCGCAGCCATTTGTTCGGCTAACTGTTGCCTTCTTCCTTTTTAGTGGACCGGTGGTGAGCAGTGGGATTTGCCTAACTCCTGTGACGCATAAACGTTTGTGATTACGATAGTTTCCTGATAGGCCGCACAGTCGCGCATACCCGTCAAGATGATGATAGTTTTCTGCGATCGACTCACAAGGAACGATTTCCAACACAGCTTCGCTGTTAAAATGACAGTTGACTTAGGACATTATGCGCTGTACTCGTGGCTGCTCGGTGAAGAGAAAGGTGCGGCCCGTTGCGTCGCGCTAAGACACATGGGCACAAGCGGGAACGCTGTGTGGACAGTGAACGCTGTGTCCGCGTTGACGGTAGTAAAGGTGCAACCGCACGTCTCTAGAACAAAACAAAATTGACAAAAATACAAGGGTTGTGGTTGCGCCAGGCGCTGCATCCCGCCATATATCAGCATGCCAAGAAGCCGTTGTGGTTCGTGGCATCTTTGAACGGCAAGAAAGGATGCCAAGGTCGGTTACTATGGGCTTTCCAAAATGGCACTGAATTGTGTTAAAAGTCCAAAATGATGAGATAAGGCATCTTTGTTTTTAAAGAAAATAATGCATACAGAGGAGTGTTGATGAGCTGCTCACCAATGACACTTCCTGAAGAGTTCCAGGCATAGTTCGAGGCAACGTCATTAGACTAATCAAGAAGGAACTAGGCTTACCAGACTGACCGAGCGAGAAGGAACAGCAGCTCCACGAGATGCGAGAATCGGTGGCCGATCCACTCAAAGGAGTTTGAAAACTGAACCTATGAAGTAACGTTAGTTCGAGGCCCCCCCAACACTCGCAACACGCCGACACTCGTGTTTTACTTTTTGTGTGTTTCTTTCTTGCCTTTGTGCGATCAAGGAGCATGAAAAAATATATATATATCCGCCTTGGGTGCAACCCGTCTTATGGCGCCAAAGTGGCCGTAGGCTCATCTGTAAGTGACGCCCGCCACTTTCAGCGCACGCAGTACTCATTGTCCTCTTTTTTTTTTTTTTTTTTAATCGAGCGTAGGTGGTGCAACATAAAAGAGCGGTCAGCTGCCCCTTACGCACAATGAATAGAACTACTTGCTGACACACGCATACGAACATTTTATGCTTACCTGTAGTGTTAGTGTAGCTATTTATCTACTGAAAGTCTTTATCGCCTCAGCCACAAAAGTGGCCCAAGGTTGATCATGCAACTTTACCGACTCTGCAGACTTAAGTTACAAATATTTTGCAGAGATCTGAAGACACAGGATTCCTGTTCGCAATGGCCGTTGAACCTTTTTTAAAACTGTTGAAGATATAAGCGTGGAGTGGATATAAAGCCCAATTATTTGCAAGAAACTTGGATGTTTCCTGTTCCATCGTGTTGGCGAGGCGTAGTGCTCAGTACCCGTGGATCTTTCATGGGGTGGCGTCGTGGGAGCAATTTCATGTGACGGCGGGACAGCGCTCAGGAGCTGCTAGAGCACTGCACGGGCTCGGGCGTACCCGAAAACTCTGGTCCGGCCCGGCCCGTGGGCCGGGCCGGGCCGGGTAAAGTAGTTTTCATGGCGGGCCCGGGCCGGGCGCGGGCCCGAAGCTCCGGGCTTAGGGCCGGGCCCGGGTTTGATGTGGCGGGCTTTGAGGATTTATTTATTTATTTAGAAATACCTCACAGGCCCCCCAGAGACGCGTAGGGTGAGGGGGGGCATACAGTACAATTCAATACGTAATATGTTGTATGCATACGCGCATTAAAAATTTCCAGAGTTAACCATAACTCCAAATTGACCAAACTACACAGATGTTAGAAAAAAACGTGAGTGAAAAAGAAATAAACGGATAACTAAACACAATTGGAAAATGTTGCGTAACATAACAGTAAGTACTTCGCAGGAAAATTTGTAACATAGCCACAATATAATACAATTGCGTCATTATACATTATATAACCAAGACGCAAGCGTGTGACTGTGCTATGAAAAGGCAACCGTAATCGGATTGAAAACCACCCATGCACAATATTTTCAGGAGTAAAAAAAAGCAAAGGAAACTAAGCGAAGTGTGCAGAAAAAAATGCCCCCCACCTCCCCGAAGGGAATCGTGAAGAAATACGAATGCATTTCGCGCGCGCTTCACTCCATTTATATATGGTGGTTGTGGTTCGAAGAAGGAAAAGGCGCCTAATTTCTGCAGCCCGGTCGGGAGCACGGCGCAGCGCCTGTTTCTTTTTTTTTTCTTTTTTATATATACGTGCGAGCGAGCGGACGGGAGAGTGGGGCGCAAGGGAGGAGAGAGAGCGAACGGCGAGAGAAGGAGCGGCGAAGCACTGCACCTACCCTCTCCTACACTCTCTCCACACACGCGGTAGCTCCGCCAAGCTCCCGCGATGCGAGCGCCCTCACACACCAGAGCGCGCTCCTCCTCTCCACTCACTCTCCGCTACTCCCGCCCGCACCACCTGCTCCGGTTGCTAGGGGCGAGGATGAGCGCGCGCGCCCGCAGCTGTTGCTATGGGAGAAGGGAGTGAGAGCGGAGAGATGCGGACACCGACGGACGCCTGACATGCCCCGACTAAGAAATGTATTCGCATTTAAAATGTTTGGTCAACTGAAGGCAAAAAGCGTCATGGTCTCTAAGCAAAGCAATATTATCCGTTAGGCTGTTCCAAAGATAAATAGCGCGAGGTAATGGTGAAAAATTAATTGATTGCATCGCACAATATAGGCAGGTTCTTAAGATTGTTCCACATACGTTGCGCACACATATATGTTCCAGATATTGTATCTAAGAAAACGCATTTTTATGTTCGGCAAGCTATTTGGAAAAGTTATGTGAGAGACAAGTGCTGAACTCTTTTTGCTTGTTGCATATGGCGCTACTTGATAGATTAGGCGCTCATATAGCTGACATCTCACTATTCTATGCTTTATTAATTGCATTCACTATTTTTTTTATCCGGAATGTTATTTTGTAATTGCAGTAATAAATGTAACATAATAAATTTATAACTTATCAGAAGAGCGATCACAGAGCTCCAAAGCAGGACAACGTTTTTGAATGTTCCTGCCGTCCACTAAAACGAAAGGTCTGCGCGGAGTCTTGTAACAATCAATCTCTATAAATACACGTTCTTTTTGCGTGGATCCGTCGTGGCTTCCAGTGGTCATATGACGTGAATTGGATATTCACAGCATGCACTGTGTGCCCACATTGTTAACGTCTGAGCTTCGTCGTGTTCCGCTACAAGGAGAGAGAGCTACATGATATTTCCCCAACCTCGCGGAAATATGCCGCAATAGGATAGGTCCATTGAACAAGCTGTGGGGCAAAGTATATTCACTTGACAATATAGAAAAAAAGACAGTTACGAATTCCTTAGCGGGCGAAGTCCCATTACCTTGAACCATATGCATACTATGAGTAAGTGTCAAGAAGCTTATTCGCACCTTCGGTACGAAACTGAAACGAACCACGAAAACAGATCGAAATCTCTTCGTCCAGCCAGTCCTACCCGCGTAGTGCAATCGCCACGTTCAACCAGTACAACATCGTTAACAAGGCTTCCACAAATATAAAATTAAAAAAAAAAACAAGACAATAGTACAAATAGTGCATAACATACACTGCTAAGTCTGCAAGTAGAAGCCCTCAAAGAAGATTTTACAGATTATATTGGAGAATGGCACGGCGTTCGGGAACAAGAGAAATGAAGCGATAAGATGGAAAGGTACATTCATTCTGCAGAAGTGCGCAGAGACATCCAAAATTTCTTCCATTTAGGGAAGTCTAAAGTACGACTTTTGACGCATTTTCGCAAAGGAAAATTTCGCGCTCCTCTACGGCTAGCGCCAGCAGTTCAAGAAACTGTAGCGCGGCAGGACATCTGATGGAACAGAGCATGGCGTGCCAAAATTGCAGACGGAATGTCTTGATAATTTTACTTTTCGCACAATAAGTGGGAAGGAAATAATGCTATGAAGCAAAAGCTTATTTCATTTCACTTTCATTTATTGATAGCCCTCAAGGTCAAATACATTGCAGAGGGGAGAGAGAAAGAAAGTAGAAATAAAAGCAAACAAGAAACGCAGCAAACAATTAATAAAGACACAAGTTCCTCGGCCCTATATAGACTGTATATTCAGCAGTGGTGTGATATATGAAAATAATGGTATAACAAATACTTTTTTGTTCGTCCTTTCGGCTGTTTATACGTATTTCGAAAAGTACACGTGGTGCACGGAGTTCGTTATAATATTTATCTATAAGGTTAGCGTACTTATATCAAAGGCAATAAATTGCTTTTTTTTTTCTCTGTTTCTCTTGCCTTGGCGTGGTGTTAATACGCCGAAGATGGGCGCGACACAACCAGAAGTATGCGTGATTGGGTTTGATGGTAGAGCAGTGGCGTAGCCAAGGGGGGGGGGGTGGTTGGGGGGGGAGTTCAAACCCCCCCGAAATTTTTCAGTTTTGCTTGCGTATATATGCACGCACACATACAAACGCACGCACGAACATACATAAAGTATGGTTGAACCCCCCCCCCCCCCCCGAAAAAAATTTCTGGCTACGCTACTGTGGTAGAGCATGCTTTAAATGCCAGTAGAGAGCGCAATAAAAACAAAGTGAAGAGAGCGTTCTGTTCTCTGTCTTCTCTGTTCTTATTGCGCTTCCTGTTGAAACTGAACCCAATCTGCAAATCACTTTTGTTCATACAATATCTGCGACCAAACGCTCTTGATGATTGCCATTGTATTTGTAAAAACATATGCACAGTATACCGCTGCCGAATAACCGCTCATTGTCGCCAGCAGGACTGGTCAAATGATACCACAGGGAGGCCCTTTCTTAAAAGTAATTACCGCAGATTAAAGCATACTTGTTAGAGTAGCATGCGCCAGCATAACGTAAAGTTTTGCTACTTAAAATGCCTTGCTGTCGATTCCATGTGCGGGCAATACCACCTAGATTATTGGCTCGGGCCCCTGTCGGGCCCAAGCCAATAATCTAGGCCGGGCCGAGCCGGGCCGGGTAGGTGAAAATTTTTCTCGGGTTCGGGCCGGGCCCGGGTCTCGCTTTTGAGTCTCCGGGCCAGGTTCGAGCGGGTAAACTTTAACGAGTGCAGGGCTCGGGTCGTGCCCAGGCCGAGAATCACGGCCCGTGCAGTGCTCTAGCAGCTGCGGCCGCCAGCTATAAAGTGTGTTACAGGTGGCATATATGTCAAGCATTTACTGTTGTGTGAAGGAACTGTCAGCGTCGGAGAAGTTTGCAAGTAAACCCCGAGCTTGCAAATGTTCTAACAATGTAAGTATAATAAGAAATTAAAGCGCTTAAGCGAAATAGCAAGAACAAAAAGCATGCAGACACTGAACGACAAAGGGACAGTAAGAACGGTGGAACTTACTGCGTCCTTAATGTCGGTTTGTCTTTCTGTGTCAGCATGGTTTTTTTTTTCTATTTCGCTTAAGTGCTGCAATGCATCAAAGTTCAATACCCCAGCTTGCCCAGCTAACCACTTTAGGTATGTCGGTACATTTGCAAGGTATATTCGCCAAGCCCTATTCTCTGACATACCAACTAGCCCAAGCCGCCATCCCCTTTGACCTGTTCCAAGATAGTGGGTGGATGGATGGATGGATGGATGGATGGATGGATGGATGGATGGATGGATGGATGGATGGATGGATGGATGGATGGATGGATGGATGGATGGATGGATGGATGGATGGATGGATGGATGGATGGATGGATGGATGTTATGAGTACCTCCTCTGAACCAAACTAACAGCCAGTGGCACAAAACGCATCATTAGCCCTTTATATGTTCTGTGCTTTTTGCTAAGAAGTTGTCAGTTCTGACCCGACCCCTCCACCCAGCTTTCACTGTTACGGTAAGATTTTTTTTTTCAATACCGTGTGTTTCACAGTTTTTCGCAACCAATTTGGGGTGCTTTCTAGGCATTGTCAGAATCCGCCGTGTCGTCAAATTCCGCGATTGGTCAACCTTGACTGGCCCGGAGGGCTGCTGCAGTCTCTTCGATTGGCTTAAAGTGCCGCCATCGCAAAATTTTACAATATGGCGGAATGTGACAGTGTCCAGGGAAGCATCCCTGGTCTTGAGTTACTGTATATGCTCCTTACGGGAGCATATACAGTAACTCGATACAGTAAGTTATACAGTAAGTAAGTAACTATTATAATGAAAATACTAGGCCGGAAGCGGTGGTTTCGTCCGAACAGTATCAAGAGCTGGTCAGGCGCAGGCAGCGTTGCAGCAACCACAGGCTAGGCAGCTCCCGCTCGTGCCTCGTGCAAAGCTGGCGATGCGGCTGCAGCGCTGGGCATTTCTCTTCACTACAATCATCCCTACAATCAGCGCTCGTCTGTAGTTCTTCCTTGCCCTTTGTTCCTTGTTTTGCGCTGGTGTCACATAATGAACCACCAACTTGCCCAAAGATGTGCCCTCTTAAATCATCCCCCGTCGGAAAAGGAGCCATCGTGGCGACTCATGGAGAGAACAGTACAAGTGGATCGTGGTAGGCCTTCAGACGCTGTACGTGGACGGTTTCACGACCACGAAAGCGGTGATCAGTAGGCGGTGTAACCGGTTCGACGACATAGTTTACAGGTGACGTGTGCTGAACAACACGGTAGGGTCCTTGATATCTCGAAGCGAGCTTGGATCAGAGGCCAGTAGGGACAGCTGGAACCCAGAGCCACGCAAGGGAATCCGGAGGAAAGTGAGGATCATCGGACGGGTGGTCATCGTCACGACGAGATTTTTTGTTTCCATTGGTCTATGGTAGTGAACGAACGGGCGAGCTGTCGGCACTCCTCGGCGCGGCGGGCAACTTCAGAGATGGGCGTATGTTCAGATGAATCGGGTCGGTACGGCAGAATGGTGTCGAGTGTGGTCGAAGGTTCTCGGCCATATAAGAGAAAGAATGGCGAAAAGCCTGTAGTCGCCTGTGGAGCCGTGTTGTAGGCGTACGTCACGAAGGGCAAAATTAGGTCCCAATCAGAGTGATCGGAGGCAACGTACTTAGAGATCATGTCGCCAAGGGTTCGATTGAATCTCTCCGTCAAACCATTACTTTGGGGATGGTATGCGGTAGTTGTGCGATGAACGATGTGACATTCGGCAAGGAGTGCGTTGACGACTTCGGAAAGGAACACACGTCCTCTATCGCTCAGAAGTTCGCGTGGTGCGCCGTGGCGGAGACTGAAGTTCCGCAAGAGGAAAGATGCTACGTCGCGGGCCGTGGCAGCAGGTAGAGCGGCTGTTTCTGCGTATCACGTCAGGTGGTCGACGGCGACGACTACCCAGCGGTTTCCAGTGAGTTTCACTACACTATATACAATAACTATCTAGAGTGAGTAACTCTATACGGTAACTCTATACAGTAAGTTAACGAAAATGCTATCTTGATATATTCTCCCTGAGCATATATAAACATAGCAATTACATTAACTTTACCCTGGTCGGAATGTTGGCGCCATCTGGCGGCATAGCAACGCAACTATCCGCGGTGTACATGAAGAATGGGACAGCGCGTCGCGCTCTACGGGTCTCGCCGCTGTCGTTCGCGCTCTTGTTGTCCCTCGCAATGCGGCTGCCGCGGTAATCTGGGACGACCCAATGCGGCCGAACGACGCCAAGCGAAACCGATTGCGCGAACGCGTGACTGCTGAGGGCAAGAGGCAGGGATATGGCGAAGCCAGAAGCAAGAATGAACAAAACAAAACAAAAAAAAATCTTTCTCGATTCCGATCGCCGCCGACCGCCCCCCGAAGCATGCACCACTGCTTCGGGCCGTTTCGCCTGTAGCACTGAGTTCAAGAAGGCGTAATCTAATCGCGCTCGGCAAAAGCAACAAAAGAAAGTTAAAACACTACGTCTGCTTCTGCGCGAGGCGTCGTCTACTACGCCAGAGAATGTCGTCGGCCTCCTCCTTACGGGTTGTGGCTTTTAGTGTCGGGCACGCGATCGTTTTTCTCACTCATTTCACTTTATTTTTTGCTGTTCCTTTGTTTTATCTTTTGTTTTTTTTCTGCACCGACTTCGTTTTTGTGACCTCCCTGTCGGTTTTTGTGTTGTTTCGGTTTCGCCCATGGATCGTTGCCTTGAAACTCAGCGGGATGCGTTTTCTCTTCGCGCTCCCTGGCGCTTTCGATACAACAGCCTAGAAAACCGAAGAGGCTTAGCCTTGAGAAGACGCTTTCTGTGTTCTGATAACTCTCTTAACTTCAGTGTGTTATTTCCCTGGGGCAGCGTAGCAAATATGAATACGTAAGTGCTGAACGTGAAAAAACTGAGCCTAGCAGACAAGGAATGGAAACGGATTCGGGAGCTTTCACGTATTTTCCAGGAAAATACGTAAGTCGGTCGAGATTAACGCTGGCATACTTACCTGTGTTTGATAACCTTTGTGTCTGATAATTTTCGCGCCTGACATCACGATGGAACGAGTCTTCAGCTACTCTCAACTTAGACCTCAAGATGCACGTGAAAGACGAGGCGTCTCCGAGATTTCGCAATTCATAGTGAGAGTAAGGTGTGTGTGCGATTCCCTTTTAAGCAGTCTTCCGACTTAAACTCATTGTGTTGCTTTATAAGCATAAGTTTCAAGTTTATTGTGGGCTGACCCTCTGTGAGGTCTTGCGATACTTGACACCCCGAAATATCGCTTCAGCAGCCATGAAACTAAGTGTGTGATGACCTTGTCGTTAATTATCGGCGCTACTTTCACTAATGGTACGAAATTAGGAAATGGTACTCAGTTAAGCAACGTGTTGTTCCCAGGAGCTCAGTAGCCCAGTTGTATGTGTTAAATGCTTAAAGACATCGATGAGGAACTTGTCACAGCAAGTAGAGATCATAGGAGAGGTATGAGGAGAAATCTCACCTCTCTGCATTTCTATAAACAAATTCTCCCTCTCCCCCCTCTCTCTCTCTCTCACACACACACGCACGCACGCACGCACGCGCGCGCGCACACAGACACACACGCACACACACACACACACACACACACACAAACACATACACACACACACGCACACACACACACACACACACGCACACACACACACACACAAACACACACACACACACACACTCTATTCTCACTTTTCAAATTTGCATCGTTGAGTAATGACTAAAATAATATTAACCTTCTGTGCGTGTTAGGACAACCCTTTGGGACAATACGAGGAATTCTTTGCAATATTCCAAATATCCTAACCACGGTGAATGTTGTCGTTTACATTTCATGCAGGTTGATTAACACGCATACGCTTAAAGAGATACTGATGAGCATAACAATTTTTCTTCTATTAATAAATTGCGATTCCCCAACAACAAGAACATCACCCTTGCCCGAGAGAACGATTGGTGAGCCAGAAAATGCTCAAAAAGAAAATGCGCGTGGACACGTTGCCTCCCAGTTCGCACAGTAAGTCTGCCGTGATGTCATAGTTCTGGCGGTGCCTGCTGGGGACCTACATGAATTATTTGTCGGTAAAAATGAATTACATTATTTTCTAAAGGAGCCCACCCACGAGAACGCTCAAACAACCCCGATACCCTTAACGAGAACAGACGCTGCAAGGGGCCTTCGCTCGTTCTGACACGGATAGTTCCAACTGTAGGTACACCTAGGTGAGAATGTGCCAGAATGTGTACATCCGACAGGGACAGTACTACACCTTCTTTCACCGTCACAGGGTGTACTACCATAGGTCGTACAGGCCGGCCGACGAAGTTTTCCGTAGTGTCTGGATATAAATAGCAGATGGGCTTTCGTAATAGGAGCATCAATAAATATTGCACCTCGCCACCATTTCGTCGTTAAACCTCAAACATGCCCCCAAGGGAGGAGCTGAGATGGTTTCTAAACGCCGGTATCTGGTAAGTGCACGGCCTGATCGGAGACGCTCTTGAATTGTTAAACTTCTAACGGCCAAACGCAGCTTCCGCATGAAAGAACTTCAGGTAAAAAACACGACCTTGCATTTTTGACCATGAAGAGGACATTACCCTAAAAACAAGGTATTGCATCTTTGTGCACATGGCAAATCATACCAATCGCCATAGGCGTGCGCAGGGATTTCCCTTCAGGGGGGGGCAGGGGTGGGCGAAGGTTCATCGCAGCGCCCCCCCCCTCCCTATTAAGTCAGTGTATGGGGCAGAATTTGCGCCCCCCTCTCTCAGGTGACTAGGGGGGCGGCCGCCCCCTCTGCCCCCCCCTCGTGCGCACGCCTATGCCAATCGCTAATTAATTAGTCATTGCTTCTAGATCTACTGAAAGCTGGAAACATGAACTATCGTGCATCACGCAATGCTTCTGTGGGCTTTGTTTCAAACTTCTCGTGCAGCGTTTTGAACTGCCAAGCTCAACGTAGCATATGCGGTAGGCCTCTTTGGGTATTACAAGGTTGCGGTTTCTTTACCGCATCGCAAAGTACGAAGCTGCTTGCTGTGAGTATAAAACTGCAGTGAATAATACGGACAGGAAAGAAAAGGAAAGGCACGGAGGGTAGCCAGATGGACGTTCTGTCTGTGACTCTGCACTAGCGGACAGTGAATATAGGAACCTAAGAACGAACAGGAGATATAAAAATGTGTTATAGTTGCGCGCTAACACTTGTGTGCAGGCAGAGCTTAGCTTATAAGTTGTGGCAGACAGGTGGTTACTTCTGATACGCTGTAGCAACTCGGCTCCGTTCAGAATACAGCAACGACACCTGGGTCAGAAGGCGTCAGAAGTGGGATGGCGTAATACTGGCCCCGTCACAAGTACACCTTCTAACGCTGTCAATAGGTCAGAAGAGGCACTGCTGTTGTCATACGCCCTATGTCCGGTGGTCTGCGCACACCGTTAACGCGGTCGCCTGTTCTCTGAGAATATTACTTTCATAAGTGGTAGCGAAAGGATTTGGAATAGCATAAGCCTCCAGGGATGGTGCAAGTTAGATCCAAATGTCACAACGGGCAAGTTATCTAGCATATCTTTTACGCGAAAAGGCCAGAGTGTTCGAGATGAACTTGCGAAGTGCTCGAAAATAGAACGCGATGTAAACTAAGTTCTGTTGCACTTGCGCTCCCCGTTGTTAATACTGCACAGGTATGCATTCTCCTGGCATTTTTGTCATGTACCTGTAGAGTTTATCTATAACTGATTAAATCACGTTATCTGATGTTCTTATCATGCAACATACTAGGAGATGCGTTTTAGGTGGTTGCATCCAGGCGACCGGCAGAGTTCACTTCTCTTTTGCCTACGTATACGAGACCTTGTTGTCGGATTAAAGAATCTCTTTCCCCTATCAATCTATCGGAAAAAATTGAAGGACACTTTGTACATTCCAAAGTGTGTACGGCGAAAGTGTGTGGCCATTCGAACTGACTATATCATGTCTTTTTTTTTCTTTTACACTCTCAGTGGGATAACACATTAACCGAATGTGTGCGTGTTTTCTTGGTTAATTATTTACCGCGAATCGCACCGAGACGCGAGACTAATCTTCCTCCGTTCGCATGCGTTCGTATTTTCTCGCGCTTTGCGCATCGTACAAACGCCATCCGCGTTCCAGCGCTTAAATTGACGGACCCTTTGTAAATTCCAAAGTGTGTTCCACGAACGCCTGTGTCCATTGAGACGGCGTCGGTCATGATGATTCCAAACGCTGGGCACAGCGACGCTACGCAAGCAAAGCGCGAGTGCTGTAGAGTCCGACATGACCGGCGTCCGTTTGGGCACCCCGGCGTCCGTTTGCGCACCCCGGCGGCCACCTGGCTCCGTGCCAGGGCTCGGACGGACGGACGGCACGGACAGACGGGCGGACGGACACGGACGGATGGACGGACACGGATGGACGGACGGACGGACAGACGGACGGACGGACGGACGGACGGACGGACGGACGGACGGACGGACGGACGGACGCCGGACGGACGCCGGACGGACGTGAGCATGAGACATTAACGGCTTTCGCCTTAATATAACCAGGTCCGCCGCGGTGGAGCAGTGGTTACGGTGTTCGGCTGTTGACCCGAAGGTCGCGGCTTCGATCCCGGCCGCGGCGGTCGCATTTCGATGGAGATGAAATGCTAGCGGCCCGTGCACTGTGCGATGTTAGTCCACGGTAAAGAACACCAGATGATCTAAATTTCCGGAGGCTTCCACTACGGCGTCCCTCATAATCATGCCGTGGTTTTGGGACGTAAAACCCCAAATATTACTAAATTTGGCAATATGTCTTTATTACTATATATAGATGAGTATGTCGTCTTGAAGCTTGTCCTGCAGAAAAGAAAGAAAGGAAGGAAGGAAGGAAGGAAGGAAGGAAGGAAGAATGATTCAGTCAATTCAGACTGCGCGGAACAGTACACAGAGCGAAAGCGTTCGAGCCTACCGAAAAAGCTGGAAGGTAGAAATAAGATCATAAAGCCGAAATCAAGCGCCAGCCTAAACAGCACTGCCCATAGGAACAAGCACGAACGTGCCATATACAATGTGAGACGTGGTTCGTGAATACAACGGCTTCCGGATACGCGGTTGGAATGCATTGTGCTTCCCACGCGCTCGAATGACTTAGACGCGAAGTTAACGTCTCTTCTTGCATAGCTTTTTTTCTTTATATATTTAATGCCGCTCTTTCCTCCACCTTCGGCCCGAAACGCATGAACCTTTTCTTCGTCATAGCTGGCGATTACGTATGGTTTACAGCTGCGCAAATAATACCGCCACCGAAGCGTACGCACGCACTAGTTCCCAGCCTTTCTATTTACTTTATTTTCATTTTTCTCACGGAACCCTTAGCGAAGTTTATGTGACTCCGAAATCACTGCGTAATCGCGCACGTATACTACGCACGTGCGGCCATCTTCCGCTCAACTTCCGCGCACTCAATAGCACACATGCCAGAGCATCTAGCGCAGCGGCTTGTACGCTTACTTCCATTTTCTTTACTATTGTTTACTCTTTCCAGAAGTAAAAGTAAACATGAGCTTAGCGAGAACGGCAGTGCTTTTCAAGTCCGTTCTACGGAATATAGCTGTCACAGTGAATGAGCTCGAAATGCGTGATGCACCTTTCTTCTTCTTTTTTTTTTTTCTGCCCGGAAAACGTGCACTTAGTCTCCGAATTTTGCCGGATAGTTGGGCGTACGGAAGAAGCATAACGCTTACAGGGGGTCTCGCCTTTATTGCGAATAGAATTCTGCAACTCTTCCGCCATGTTTTTTAATGGTAATTTATCTGGTAAAGATTATTATCTTTATTACATCCCCTTGGTAGCGGTGTCATGACATGATCTTTAATGCCATCGCATTTGTAGCGCTGTGATGAAATCGTGATCTTTCACGACGTCGCCTTTGTAGCCGTGGGATGACACGCAGCCACATCACCCCTTGTTGGCCCATAAGTAATATTCAACTTGGTTGGGCGACCCCAGTGTCTCGAAATGTCACCTAGGAAAACTCGACCCATGAAGGCAGCTGCAAACTACATCTCACTTCTCTCGCTGTGACGCAACTTTACTGCGCCACCTGTACTTAGAAGTGGCTTTCACGAAAGCATACTCCTTTCACATAGGAATGACAGGCACCTCCAGATGTGATGATGATATGTGGGTTTTAATGGCGCAAGGGCCATGCTTGGCCAAAGAGCGCCATGAAAAATGATGAAAGAGTGACATTGATCGGTGCTTTAGGATGACATGTAAAAGGATGTGAACTATGATAATGTTACGTGGCTGTATAGGGGCCTGAAATTCCACGCTCTAAGGCGGGTAAAACATATAGGGATTAAAATCATGAGCGTGACGTGAAATCTGTGTAGCCGGCGCCACGCATTGGCACCAACCTCTCCTTATATACATTAAATAAAAAAAATGACAGGCACCTCCAGATGTGACTCATGCAACAGTGATGAGACGATAGAACATCTACCGTGTTTTCGTGATCGCTTTGGGAGCGAACGCAATGTTCTTCGCGCTGCGCTGAATAAAATAGAGTGCAACACACCATTTTCGGAAAGAGAAGTTCCTTGGATCGCGGCCCTACGCATCGCAGGCCCGCAGAGTCATGCGGGCTCTTATGCTGTTCTTGAAACAAACCGGGTTAGACGATCACTTGTAGGCGTGCAGTGGACATGCGCACATGTACCTTTGACAGTACTTTCTTCCCTCTGTTTCTTTCTTCTAATCCCTTCATCCCTTCCCTCTTTGTGTAGTATAGCAAACTGGACGCGCGTCTTATTGACCTCCCTGACCTTTCATCCCTTTTCCTCCTCCTACTCCTTTTCTTTTCTTTCACTACTTTTTTTTTTTTTTTTGTAACCAGGGGTTGATTCATCCATTGCACTCTCACATCATATCTCGTTTTGTTTTATTCTTAGGTCTTCATGCAAACGTCTATGTCGATGACACACTTTTATCCACTCATGTAACGAATCCGTTTCCAATATTAATGAGAGCTAACAGACAATGACGCCAAGGAAGATATAGGGGATGTTATTACAAGTAATTGTAATGTAAATGTGAAGAAAGAAAAGTGGACGAAAAGATAACTTGCCACCGGCAGGGACCGAACCTGCGACCCTGCCGGTGGCAAGTTATCTTTTCGTCCACTTTTCTTTCTTCACATTTACATGACAATTACTTGTAATAACATCCCCTATACTTTCCTTGGCATCATTGTCTGTTGGTTCTTATCAATATTGTATTTAACAAAGCAAACTAGCCCTTAAATTTACACTTCTTTCCTGAATCCGTTTCCAGTAATATCTTCATGATGTCAAAAAAGAGGAAATTACGAGACTTGACGAGAAAAAAAAAAACAGGACAGGCGCTGCTCGCAACTAAGTTCAGTCACATACTATCGGAAAGTACAAATAATTAATTAAGTGTCGGGGTTTAACGTCCCAAAACGACTGTATGATTATAAGGAACGCCGTAGTGGAGGGCTCCGAAAATTTTGGCCACCTGGAGTTCTTTAACGTCCCCCTAAATCTAAGCACACGGGACTCAGGCATTCTCGCTTCCATCGAAAATGAGGCCGCCGTGGCAGGGATTCGATCCCGCGACCTTCGGGCCAGCACTCGAGCACCATAACCACCAGACCACCGCAGCGGGGTATCGGGACATATACAGAGTGACACGAAGACAGAAAAGAAGAAGAGAAGAATGCGAAAGACCACTCAATTCTTGGCCAATCCCCCCACAGTGGGTGTGAGCCACAGTGAAAGGTTAACAAGAACAAGACAATGCACATGGTTATTTTGCCCCGTCATCCGAATGTTCCATCATATGATATGCTATCAAGAGGCAGCGCCTCTCATATTTTCTTTTTAACCAATCCCTGGTCATTTGCGCTGTTTAAAATCTTAAATCCATACCGACTTGCCCAACTTCCCGCTTTAACGTAGTAATATCTTCCGCGCTTTTTTAGGACCATCATAAATCTCTTCCATAAGCCGATTACCAACTACTACTTCCATTTACCTTGAAAGCCGTACAACATCTGAAGGATGGAAGGAAGAACGCCCTTCATGGGTGTTTGCCGGGCGGTTATCATGGCCTCCCATAACAGCGCATGTAATAGTTTCCGAAATGTAATTGAAGCAGGCGCTGCTAGCCGAAAAACGCGAGAGCCATGTCTAACGCGTACCCCTAAACAAAGTGTTGGCAACTAAGTAGATGGCTTCTGATGTATTTGTCGTCGTCTACTTGGTTGCTAGCCGACAGCCCAACGTAAAGCTACGTATAGCTAGGTAAGCTACCTAAACCTACGTAAAGCCCGACGTAATGCTACGTTCGCCGGGACGCTCGCAACTTATACGCATCGACTCCCCCCCCGCCCCTCTGTCGGCCGCGGAGGTACAGTGGTTATAGACGTCAGACTCTGCCCAGGCGGCGCTGCGAAAAACGCCGCCACCAGCGCTCTCATCGCCGCCCTGGCCATAACTGGGTAGTGCAGAGAGAGCCGTCCGCAAGCGAATGTGCGTAGGCCACTATAAAATCCCCCCTCTTTCACTCGTGTTGAGGGCTGTTTCCTGAAAATCAAGGACCTGGAAAGCTTCTTCTGTCAATCCACCCTCGCTTCAGAAAAGTAGGAGGCTCATCAAAGTGAACTGCGGCTACAATGCAAAAGATGTTTCAGTTATTTCGGCGTGCTGCATTCGCAAGCGCAAGCGAGCATCGCATATGACATCGAGTTCGAGGCACTCCGACGTGCGTTCTGTAACCCCTAATTGCGTAAAATTTGGGCATATACATAATGTCAAAGCGATGAACTACGTACACGAGCAATGTTTCTTACGATCAGTGGTACAAAGCTCGCTTTATCAGGCACAAATGGTCCCGGCGATTTTCGCCTTTGCAGTTGCATTCTCCATCCATCTCTCGCTTCCTGTGCATTGAACTGTTTTATTACGCATCCTCGAATGTACTGTTGACGGTTGTCTTCCGTTTGTATATACCGCAAATGGTGATACGTGCGTGTCCACTTTTTCGGTGTACAACGAAAGGCAAAACCGTGGCCTCCGAGATAGCTCCGGCAATCGCGAAGACCACGGGCAAGAAAAACCTGACGGTGGTCACGACGTACATTTTGTGATTTACTTGTGTGACGCACGTGTTAGCATTTGCTAGTTAAAGCCGGAACTTTGAACCTTCAATGCGTACGTGCGCGATGATGTGTGATGACGACCACTTAAGATTATGGGTGGTCGCGGAGTGCGCGATGTTTATCGCGCGCTTCACCAGTCTGCATTATATCTGCACGGCGCGCACCGCGGTCTGAGGCTCTGCTGAGCTTCACAGTCAAGGTTACCACGGTTCTACGTCAAGGCTACTCAAAAAACTAACATGAGACGCACATTATCACACTTTCTCATGCGACCGGCTGTGGAGAACGCGAGTAATTCGCTTACCTAACACGTTCGCAACGGCCCGTATCCAGAGCTCTCGCCGTTCTGCTTCGCGCAACAGCTATGGAAATCGGTAAAACTGAAGTCCTTTACGTCCGTGGCAATTCACAACGCAACAGTAGCGCCGACTGAAGCCTTTCTGGCCTTTCTTCGTAGCGCGCGGAGCTGTTGCGTCTGCTCTGTTTTCGCCGTCGTTCTGGCACGCACTTCATGGCGGTTCGGTTGCGCGTCCGACTAGCGGAGAGAAATTCGTAGCTCTTTTTCTGAGTGTTCAATGCGCCAACACACCAAATATTTAGGTTATTCGTTGTTTCCAACTCGCTAGTTGCACCTGGTTGCACAGCAAACTGTGCAAGGGAGCCGGACTTTGCACTACCCAAAACTGCACCGACAGGTGGCGCTACGTGTCTGCAAAACTCCAGAGTCTGACGTCTATGGGGCTCGGCTGCTGAACCGAAAGTCGCGGGTTCGATCGCGGCGCGGTGGTCGCATTTCGGTGGAGGCAAAATGCTAGAGGCTCGCGTACTGTGCGACGTCAGTGCACGTTAAAGAACCCCAGGTGGTCGAAATTTCGGGAGCCCTCCACTGCGGTGTGCTTCATAGTCATACTGTGGTTACGGCACGTAAAACTCCACCATTTTTTCTTATCTCGCATATCTTTATTTCCTCTAACTGCTAGACGTATGGCATAGACGTGCCGCTCCCCATTCGCGGTCCGAAATACTCGGACAAGTCACGTGTTTTCTTATCTGGATGGCCATCTCGCATTCCGCGGGCCCTGGCCTTTCTTCCGTTACGGGATCGGCGTCCGGTCCGTGTTCCGTAACGGGCTCTCTATGGCTTCTGAAAGCGGATGACACAACAAATGGGTCGGCTTGCCGTAACGGACGCGTGGGCGAACCAGTTACGCATGCGCGTAGCGAGCGACGTCGGCGCGGCCAGGCGCGGTTACGAGAAGCCACGAGCCTCATTGTTCTCCGCTCGTTCCAAATTGCCCCGAGAAGGCTTGTTGCCTGCTAGAGAGAAGGTACGGCGGTCCGCTATGTTTAGACCCGGCCACCCAGACACCACAAAACAATGACCGTAGAAATGAAAGCTCGCGCTGACTTGAGCTGCAGGGCTCGCCGCCTCTTTGTTTCACCGAATGAGTCGAGGGTTTCTCGGAAGCGCTTAACCACGGCAGTCGGACCGAAGCTGGATAGATGAAATGCGAAAACAACGGTAGTCGTTGTTTCAGCTGCAGAAAGTTGTGCAGCACTCTTTCACAGACATAATATTGAGCGTCTGTTGGCTAAATGAGTGCGTGCAAAAGCCTAGAAAGGTGTAATGGTGATGGCTTTCAGCAACGATTCACTGGACTAACATAGCGTGCGCTATATGTGGCGCGCGACGAACTATTTTAAAATTCAACCTAGCTCCGCTTCCCGGACACCGATGAAACAGCGAATGTGTGTGTGTGTGTGTGTGTGGGGGGGGGGGGGGGGGGGGTCGTTCCCTTCGTCAGGCTAACGCATTGCTATGTTTTGCAAGCCTTTCAGATATGTTGTATCGCTGCTCTTTATTAAACACACTTTATCAAGCTTTGAGGTGGTAGTATAGTTTTATTGCATCTGAACCATATCACTCTTACACACAGGTTCACAGAGAATCCTTCGCTTAATATGCTCCGATAGGTTGTATCGCTGCTCTTTATTAAACAATCTTTGTTAAGCTTTGAGGTGTTAGTATAGCCTCCACCTTTTATAACCACAAATTATCACGTGACAGTGGTGTGATTATGGTAACGCGCTCGCCATTTGTTGGGCCAACTGTTGCCTTCTTCTCTTTAGCGGAAGTTGTGTGTAGTGGGATTTACTCGATTTCTGTTTGACATGCACGTTTACGATGATGATAGTTTTCTGATAGGCCACACAGGTTTCTGTGGCACACACCCGTTTGTCGGGCTAACTGTTGCGTGCATCTTTAGTGGACCAAGTGGTGAGAAGTGGGATTTACTCAATGTCTGTGGCGCATACCCGTTTATGATGCCCCCAAGCGTTACCACGGATGCCGGAACGTAAGAGGCTCGACCAAGAACAGCTTCGCTGTCAATAACATTCCCGGAAATGTTAGCCTGGTTCACCGCCCGGCCTATTACTCTTGTTGTCCGATGATGACGACGATACATATTGCCACCTGCTCAGCTGGTACGGCAAGCGCGAGCCAGCAATACGCAAGAATGGAAGATGTTTCGAGACAGTGTGCGCTCTCGCTCGGGGCGTTTTGTTGTTGTTGTTGTTTGGGCAGCCATCATGCCAGCCTCGTGCCCGCCTCACCGCCGGTGCAGTATTTTCTAGTCTAAGACCTTTTGTAGCACGTGACAAAATAATTAACGATCGCGCACGCACGCACGCACGCACGCACGCACGCACGCACGCACGCACGCACGCACGCACACACGCACACACACACACACACACACACACACACACACACACACACACACACACACACACACACACACACACACACACACACACACACACACACACACACACACACACACACACACACACACACACACACACACACACACACACACACACACACACTTATACTGACGAATTATTCATATTGCCTATAGAACGCAATCGGCACTTTCCCACGGCCCAAAGAAGAGCCACAGCTCCAAGCTCGAGCCGCGTTGCGAAGGCAGTACTGCCTTGACTTCAGAACGTGCCGCTGTGAGCAGTAGCGGTGACAGTCACACAAGGCGTGCTTTAACTCTTCACAATTACATATGGAGCACATTGGAGAGTCTGCTTACTTATGAAAGACAGTTGGCCAGGCTACGCATGTTAAAGGTCACCAAACAGAGAAAAATAAAGGTGGAAGGAAGCCAATCACGGAAGCGCGCTGTACGAAGATGAACGCCTGCCACACGGGCACTGTATTCCTGTTTGTACAATCTCCATAGCGTAAATAGAGAGAAAAGAAGGAGAGATAGAGATTATAAGTATATGCCATATCGCTCGCTGTCTTACTCCGATGGGGCAGATATAAAATGAAAAGAAGCAAAAGGTATCTGCTTGTTTTCGCGTAAAGCGGATCGGCGTAAAGCGGAAAGAGCGTATCGGCGACGCTCTTACGCCCTCCGCTTGCGTGCGGCAGATGTCCCGCCACGTGCGGTGCGGGTGTGCGGATAGCGCGGGTACAGGCCCTTAATGAGAAGGAAGACGAAGCAGAATTCGAATAACCTTTAAAGTTTCAACAACGCATTCTTGGCCCATGCCCCAGAGTGGGTACGTGCCATAGATCAATAGGAAAACCAAACCAAACCAAACCAGCCGGCTCAGAGAACGGGTGCTGTGTCTGTCTCTTCATTTACATTGTTTATTAATCAGCTGTTTCGTCGTGACATGGCTTCATTTGTGTTTCCTTTTCTGTATGGCTGTTGAACAGTAATCTTCTGCTGAATGAAAACATGAAAGCACTCACATCTGCAATATCTTGCTATGCCATATGGCAGTATTTGGTAAATATACATAAGCATTGAAATGCACGCGTGCACACAACTGCGGCGTAAAGTTGCATTCAAAGACGAAAGCACAGCCAAGTCGCTCATGAAAAATGCAGCTGTACGGTGATGCACCCGACGCGGTTGCGATGCTTCAATGCTTATCCGAAGGTCGCGGGATCGAATCCCGGCCGAGGCGGTCGCATTATCGTCGGAGGAAAAATGCTACATACCACCGGAACTTCTGGATGCCGAAATTTCGGGAGCAGTCATGATCATACCCTGGTTTGAGGACGTAAAACGCCAACAGTTATTCCCATGTTCGTTGACGCTCGCAAAGAAGCGACTAAAGTGCCACCGCATTAGCGTGACGTCACGCTTTGTACCTTTTTCAGCTGATCCAATTGGATGATAGCCCGATACAAGGAGCGATCGTCTGCTTTTTTTGATGCTGCCTCGAGAGAGAAGAGACGTGGACGTGAGCACCGCCACGCTAACGAGAACACATTGAGACACGTGCACCACCTGCATATTGAAGACTACATATATTGAAGGCTCTATATTGACAACAGAGTGTGTTGTCGGACAGTTACGCAAGCTTCCATGGGCGGGGTCCGATCCCCCGCCTCAGCGACAGCGACCTCTGGATGAAAATTACACATATCTTGAGGTCATTGTTCTGCTGCTTATTGCATGCGACAGATGCGATAGCGGCAGCCGGAAATACGTCACAGACGTCAAGCTTTGTACACCGTCTACATTGCCTACTCGTTGGGCAGGTCCGGAATAGCAGCCCGCAAGCAAGTGCAGCAAAGAGCGCGTTCCGTATCTGTTCTTCACCGCTGATGCGTAAGTGCCTTCCGCCTGGCTTGTACGCGACCGGTACGTATAAAGGGGCAGCGATAGGCTGTCCAGCTCTTGTCGTCGTTACGTCGGAAGCAAGCAGCAGCAGACAGCTATCTTCTTGTTGCCGTAGGACTCATTGTTGCTGCTTCTTTCGAAGGGTCTTCCTTTGTTTTCCGGACACGGCGACGACTCGTTCTTTGCCCGGGCGCACCCAACGCATGCTACCGAATCATCATTGGGTGGTGGCGACGCGGTTGTAATGAAGATGTGCTTCCTCTTTCGCGCGACCGGAAACAAAAGGGGTGCGGTACGCGACCAAACGCTGTAGTACACGTCGGCCACTCGGATAGTTGCTGCAGGGATGTGGACGACTGTGGCTCTACTTCCGGCGTAGACGGAGAGAGTGACGGGTCCGATGAAGAACCATTGGTGTTGTCGTGCTGCGCACCTCCGTCAGATGGACACGCAAGGTTGAACGGTTGACCGAGTTTCCGGATTCGTGGCATTGCTGTTAGGGCGACTGTATAGGTCGCGTCATGCCCGTAGGCCAGTAATTTTTTTCGGGGTAGGGGGGGGGGGGGGGGGACTTGCTGAAGACCTTGACTATTTTAGAAAAACAAATATTTGCATTACTTATCTTTGGCAAAACACACCCTCCATCAAAATTTCGCGGAGGGGGTAGCCTAGGGCACCACCCCGGGCTACGGGCTTGGGTCGCGTGAAGATTTGAGAAAATCGTTGTGAACGAAAAAGAAAAAAGGAACGGATCTGATTATTCGAACAGTACCTCCGGCCCTGAACACATTTTATGGAGACAGTAGCATGTACTAACTCCTAACAGCGCTCATACAGCCTGGCTTTTTGTTTTCTTCTCAAATAAAAGTATGCCTGTGTAGTTCTTTTCGCTTTTACAACAACCCTGTGAATGACAAATCAGTTGTGCGGAATCCCGCAAAGTGGAGCAAGGTCATTAAAGAGAATATCGACACACGCTCGTTGTAGCACAAAGCTACAAAGAGATTCATACGGATTTCACACGAAGTAAAAGTTCCTAATTGACAAAAAATTGCTCGTAGTCTGGGGATCGAGCCACGGACCAACGCCTATCCGGGGGGGATCACTCTACCAGCTGAGTTAACCAGGAGGCGAGCAACCTGCGACACGAGTGCGAATTAAGCGACAACTTCTACCGATACTCACCTCCAAGGAGAAATATTTCTCCGCGTGGCTCAACAACACATTAGAGGAGATGGCGGAGGCCTACCTCACCGCTCAGTGCGAGAGGTTGTCGAGAACTCCAGCCCGTCGCTGAAGCCAGCATCCGTTGCACCCGCACCTTATCTCCCAAAACCAACATATCCTCCGTTCATAGAGCACATCTCAAAATTCCCCCCCCCATAACTGAGAATATAAATCCCACCTATCACACTGAAGGAAGGATGGAACGGGCCAAGACCCTGCGCACCCGCTTTGAATCTAATCAGAAAACAGCGTACGTTGATGCGACCGAAATCCAGGAACGCCTGGACTTTTCGGTCGTCGTGGTGAACTATGCAGGGCAATTCATATCTGGAGGGTTAATCAAAACAACTAATCCAGAGGAGGCGGTCATCGCCGCGGCCATAGTGAACACGGCCACAACATACATAATCAGTGATTCTGAATACGCTATTCGTAATTCTACTAAAGGGCGCATTTCCGCGACAGCTAATAAAATTATTAATCAGAACACTAACCATCGCACTGTCCAAATTATTTGGGCACCAGCCCACCCCTCACTGCCTGGTAATGAGGCCACCCACCATCATACTCGAGCTTTCGCCTACCGAGCCCAAGGCCCAACCGATGTCGGAACGGAGAATGAGGTAGAGGAAATTAGGTGGTCCACACGCGATCCTGTGGTGACGTATCGTGAAATTACTCAGCAATATAGATTGGCCAGACTTCGCTACCCCCCCACGCACGATTCGCTAATTAAAAGGCAGGAGCTCGTGTAGAGCACCTGCAGAGAGGTTCCGTCCCAACCCCAATTCTGTACTCCTACATCTATCCTGCTACCTTTACGCCTCAGTACAAACTGTGCCGACCCCCCACCCCCCCACCAGGGCCGAGCTCTCTTGCATATTATGGGGCTGTCCTACGAATCCATGGTAGCCCACATGGCTTGCAAATTGCCACGACGCAGCAATGGGAGGTAACACTGCTCAGCTCCGGCCGAGACAGGCAGGTCTGGATCAAGGGGCAGGCACAGGCAGCCGCCAAAGAGCGGGGGGCTCCTCACCGAAGTTTCCTTTCGCAATCAAAGAAACCAAACAAAAAAAATAAAAAAATACATGGGCCATTCAAATTACTTGTTTTCAATAAAGCTTATTCCTCCTCCTTGGTTTCCAATAAAAGTTTTATCTTCCTCCTCCTACCATAGACACCAAATATTTCAAATAAGGTATGTCAATTTCCCTTCCATGATGCACCTTGCGGAATTCTGCAGAAATTATTTGTCATATTCAGTGTCCATGTGCTTTGAGTTGTCGATTATTCACCCTCGCACTACCGATTGCGAACATCTTGGTTAGTTAATTAGTAGTGCGACCGCCTTGGATGGGCATTGGTCCCGGGTTCGATCCCTAGTTCAAGACAAATTTTTCGACCACTAGGAAACCTCTACTTTTCTACGTACTTCCGTGGATTTCCTTGTAGCTTTGTACTACAAACACTTGAATGGCAATTTGCGTAAAAACCGCATATGACTCGAATCGCGGCATTTTTGTATCCCCTTCGACGGAACAGTCGACATAAAACCATTAGATGACTTTAACCAAAAAGCGCCTATCGCCACTGGAATCACGCATGCAATACACGCCTCCTGCATTAGTTTCAAGAAAAAGTACAAAACAGGCGTTACAACCAAAAATGATGCACGGCACTTGGTCTTCAAACGTACTACCTGCTTTGGCGTTGTCTGACTGAACTGTGAACCTCTCCCAGAGGAGACTGACCACATTGAAACATCCCAGTGCTTCGTTTTTGTTTGGGGTTGTTCATTTGATTTTCAGATTACCGCCAATTTCAGTGTTCCGAAAGACCGACATAGATCTAACTACATGGGTAATTTGTCCTTGTTTCCATTTCCGGTCATCTGTTTTGTTAACCTGTCTGCCTTTTCTTGCTTTTTCATCTATCTATCTATCTATCTATCTATCTATCTATCTATCTATCTATCTATCTATCTATCTATCTATCTATCTATCTATCTATCTATCTATCTATCTATCTATCTATCTATCTATCTATCTATCTATCTATCTTCACTAGAACATTTCAACAAAGAAATTTACAAGCTCCATGATCCACTGCTATCTTCTGTATGCCCACTCCTTAACAACAAGTGAGGGAACATTCCGCACCACCTATGTCATTAATGACACTAAAGATTGCAACATTCAACCCGATAGTTTCAATATTGGGATGCAATATTGCAATTCTGCATCGAATGAATATTCAAGTAATATTGAACGATGACTGGCAAAGCCCCTGAAAGTCCAGCGGTCGTCTTCAGCTGTTAGGATTGGCAAAGTTCGGCTGTGTGATTTCAGCGCCGACAAGAACAGCAGCTTCTTTTTTTTTCTTTCTCGAAATTCATCGAGGCTCAAACAACAAAGTTAGATCCATGATCCCCAATACTATGCGGGTTTTAATCCTCCGGGTTTTTGAGCGGAGAAGAAATAACTCCTCCGAAATCCGGGTCACACCCCGGAAGTTGAGCTCCTGCACCGACTTCATGAAAATTATCCGCATCACACTACCAATCCACTTCCACATAGAGGACAAATAGGCCAGGGTGGAAGTATCCTCAACACTGAAAAATATAACAAGGACGTCTTCAAACAAAGCCCTGCAACTGTGCAAATATTATGTTAATAAGTGCCTTACAGCCTGATAATAGGCACAGAAGAAGGGTAAGGCGGACGAGCTTAGTAGTGTCCCTCACCGCAACTTTCCAAGGGGGGACGCTCATATTATTGATCCGTGTATCCATCTATTCATGTCCATGCATCCACCGATTTCGTCTTCAGTATGTGACAAACGGCTGAACCATCCGATCCCTGTGTCATAGAGATGATGCGCCCCCTTCCTCGCATGTCGCCTCGTCCTTGTCTGCAAGCGTAGTTTCAAGAAACGCCCCTCGAGACCGTTAGTTGCACAAATACAATAGGACAAAAGAAGACTGGCCAGCGCATCCGATCTCCAGCGTACTCCGTCTCTCTTTCAAGTTTCAACGTCCGAGCAACGACGGTGCCACGCTTGAACGGGCACCTCGAACGGTCTCTGTAAGGTCCCTTCGTGACGACTGGAGCGTGGGAATAGCTGTAGCGGTCAATTGTTCCGGACAAAAACGGAGCATCTTTGCGCGCTTCTTCTAAGTTGGACTCCGATAACAAAGCGGTCTTTAGGCTCGGTGAACGATTGGGAAGGCTCGTTTCGTGTGCGGTTGAGAAACACAATGGAGGGAGGCGTGATTCGCAGCTAAATACAGAAGGTGAGAACTGAGAACAAGTCCACTTCCTCCTCCTCCTCCTTCTCCGCCTTCCTCCTCACTGTCTTAAAGGTGGGAGGTTACGAAACATTCCACTACCACTTCACGCGTCCCGTGGGGAGATGCGCATACACATCCGCGCAGGAAGAGGGGGGGGGATGTCGTGGCAGTTCCCCTAATCACCTGAAGGGCGCGCCAAGCCTACCCTATACGTCTACTCGGTCGGAACCTATCCATGACTGTTTAAAGTGGAGCGTTATGGCCATAAAATTAACGCCTACATGGCGTAGGTCTGAGAATTAATGTGCAGAAAACTAAAGTAATGTTTAACAGCCTCTGAAGAAAACGACGCTTTGCGATAGGCCGAGAAACTGGAGGTGGAAAAGGAATACGTCAACTTAAGACAGGCAGCGACCGCAGATCCGAGCCATGAGACAGCCTAACTAGAAGAATAAGAATGGTATAGAGTGCATTTGGCAGGCATTATCAGATTATGAATGGTAGCTCGCCACTATCCTTCAAAATAAAGGTATACAACACTACTTACCTGCGGGCCAGAAACCTGGAGGCTTACGGAGAATGTTCAACTTAAATTGACGACGACGCTGTGAGCCATGTAAAGAAATATGATGGGTGTAACATTAAAGGACAAGGAGAGAGCAGAAAGGATCAGGGAACATACGGGTGTTAAGGACATCTTAGTCGAAATCAGGAAGAAAGATTTATTTATTTGCAGCAAAATTTATTTAAATCCGTCAATTACGAGTGCAGTTACAGGGATTCGTCACACGATTAAAATGCTTCTCTCTCCTTTCGTGGCGACGAGCATGCTGGAAGTTACGCAGGGAGCGACGGCACGAGGGGAAGAAGTTAAGTTAGCCCACGTCATGAGCAAGAGCAGGGATCGGCAACCCGCCGCCCGCGGGCCGCATGCGGCCCGCGTGGCTATCTTATGCGGCCCCCCGGCACGGCGTCAAACCCACTCCCCCTTTCTCTTGCCCCTGCCTATCAGAAGACCGACATGGCAGTTTTGACCTAAAATGGGTCATTTTCGCTAAAAATGATTTTTAATCCAGTTTTACAAATTATCGTTAATTCGTCAATAGTTTACGCTTTGCCTGCAAATGCCCTCCCTCCCCCTCCCCCTCCAATTTTCTGTGCGGCCCCCGGCTGTGTCGGATTCATGCAACTTGGCCCGCCGCCTTAAAAGGTTGCCGACCCCTCACCTAGAGCATGCTCCTGCAACCATCGAATCAGCCAATGGCTGTATACTTCCTCCATTTACGCAGTCGGTCCCGCTAATGGCTTATAGTGAGCAATTTTTAGTTGTTTCTGAAATTCCTGCCACGTGCAGTTCTATAATATTCGGCTGAAATGTTCACGGAAGCCTCGACTGTACCGATCGGCAACGTTTTCTGACCATGCTGCAGAAGCGCTTCCATGTTTAAAAAAGCTCCGCCATCTTGGAGTTGTGAGTTAAACAGAGCCGCCCCTCGAGCCAATCAGTGTAAGGAAAAGATCGACAATATGACTGATAATCTTACAGTTTCAATACATAAAGCTTGAGTGTTGTGATTCGGAACACATACACGATAATTGGATGAATGCGTGGAGGTACTACGTGCGCATGTTGATTGCCATATCAACTACCGACGATAAAAGCAACTAGGAAACGTCACTTTTTCAGCACCACAGGAAGAAAAGAAAATTATAGACCTATATAAAACAATAAAAACGCTCACTTTTCAACAGGTGATAGGAAACAGTACTCAAAAGAGAAGTTTAATTTTTTTTGTTGCATATTGGAAAGGCAGTTTCTTAGCGCTCGTGTGGACGAGGACAAACAGGAAGAGACACTAGACACATGGGCGTTACTCACAACAATAAAGTTTACTCCTTGATCGCGTCGAACTAAAGTGCCTTCAAATACACGTCACAAAATCATGTGACCTTCGTAAGATACAAGAACCAGACAAAACCCGGACGAATCAACAGAAAAACTCACTACAGCGGAATCAGACAAAAGATAAAGTTTTACGGTTTGCGCAGGAAACAAAATTCTTTGCCAGACAGCGTTAGCGAAGTCTTGCTGATGTAAGACCTACCGTAATAGTCAATTTGCTCACTCTCTATTATCAATCGGCTGACTTCGCAGTTGCTCTTTCTAACGATGACAGTTTTGTCAGACAACGGCACACACACGCATTCTAGGCAATTAATTGCCAGAAAACCATCTGCGGGCGTCTAATTACATTTATAGCGGTGTTCTCGAAGACGATCCTTCAAGCACCTTCCTGTTTGTCCGATATAAAAACGCTGGCAAGATAACGGAATACGATAAACAACACGTGATTTGCACTCAACAAACTTTCTTTTGTTGTTCTTACTGCAGTTGTCATTAGGCTTCGTTGGATTAGCTTTTTTACGCAAGCTTAACAGTTTCTTTCCATTATGCACCAACAAGCCGACATCGATACGCTTGTACATTGGAGCTTCAATTGATTAAATCGCGCAGATTGATTGGCATAACCAGGAGCAAAGAAAATGGTATGACGAAAGAACTTTTTATATATATGCGTGTGTGTATGTATGTATGCTTAAGTTTCCGTGTTTGTGCGTGCGAGTTCACGAGCCGTAAAGTAAGCCCAAGTCGCTTTGTTCAAGGTATCCCTTTATGCGAAGTTTATCGCGGTGTAAACAGTAGTGCACGCATTTCAGGCCTAATCTTTCAAATGTGCTCTGGCATTGGCCTCCACTCAGTCGCAATTTCGAAATGTGAAAGGCAAGCGGGATTGCTTATTGCATGCACCTGCACTTCAACCTGGACAGGCCAGGAGGACAGTGAAGGTCTCTCGGACGCGTAGTGGGGCAACCTCTAGCACCGTAGGTAGCGCGCACCATGGTGTACAAGGACAAGTTTGTTGAGTGTATGAGCAAGATTGTGTATAGGATGCCCTTGACGCGTGCGGCCACGTGTATGTAGGATAGACTGGCAGGTGTGTGAATACAACATTAAGAGAACACATGACCCGTTTAAAAGGACGTCCTAGCACACACCTAGCCTTTGACTGAAACAAATGTGAGTGTATAGGCGCACCCTCGCGTAGATAACACTGTCACTCTTTTTAAACATAATAACCAAACATCTAGGATAATCGTTGAAACATTTTTCATTTCGCAGCACAAAGATGATTGTGTAAGTCATCCTTCCATTGCCACATCGGACAAAGGCACATCACTATTGTCTGCGTTTTTGTAATTGTCTTTCCTCGTGTTCTCGCTATGTGCGCTGATGTGCTACAAGAAGTGCTTTACGCAGTTATGTTCGGATAAAAAGTCTTGAGCTTTTCGGTAATAAAACCCATTGTTAGAAATCGCCTGTCTTGTGTGTGTGCTCTGATTCGTCCCCGATTTTTTTTTTCGTGTTTCTTAAGCATGAACCGATTCCAACTGTTGCTACAACCCTAGTACGTGATAATCCACCCTTATCACTTTTCTGTGCCGCCCTGGGCCGTTTTGGTAGGTGCCGGGACAACCGGTACCGCCAAGAACGAAAGCCTCCGAGAGCAAGAGGCGTTTCGCGACATTTCCTCTAGGGTAAGGGCTCATGTGCAGTGGCATCGTGAAAGAAAAAGGCGGATTCTTAAAGACGTATGATACAACTACTGCGTTAACAAGAGACTCAAAACGCCACAAAACAGTTTTTTTTTTTTTTCAAACTTCGGCGCGTATTTCTTTTCTGTCAAGAAGAAACTTCTCATACTGGTAAAATTTTCTCCGGGTAAAGTCCCTATGGAGTACGACTTTGTATAATTTTACGTTTTATTAGTTCCCGCGCTCTTGGAATGAACATCCTTGCTATCGCTCTTTGATAGTGCATATCCGCATCTTATGAGTTTACCCGCTGTAACAGAGGTAATTTTAATCAACTCGCTTTGTAGAGGGTGAAGGGTTCGAGCTGTCTGCCCTGATGAATGGAAACAGCGGACGAAAGTCTCGAAGATTTATTAGTGAAGGAAGATTAAAAGAACTCACTCGAATTACATAAGAAAGCCACGGGCCACGACATTGCCCACTAACCTACGCCCTGGCGGGGCACACACCGCAGGCACGCACACCGGCCCGTCACCAACTGTCCGGCTGGCGCGCAGGCCGCTCCTTTTGAACGGTCAGATTGTGCCACGCGCATCGCTGATGCGCAGCACGTGTTCCACTGGAACCAGCCGCGCGATGGGCGTGACTCCCACAAGGGCTTACGTAGTTTAAGAGCGAATTAGCGACAACACGCAAACAAGGTATTAATGAGAACTAACAGACAATGATGCCAAGAAAAGTATAGGGGATGTCATTAGAAGTAATTGGAATGTAAATGTGAAGAAAGAAAAGCGAAAGTAAAGATAACTTGCCACCGGCAGGGACCGAAACTGCCACCTTCGAATAACGCGTCCGATGCTCTACCACTGAGCTACGGTGGCGGTCATCCCTCCGTCCACTTTATAGGGTATATATGTGTACTTAAACGTGGGAGCGTCTGTCAGCGCCGCCTGTTGCCATTACGTCGAGTGTGGAACACTCTTTTTTGCCTGTTGGCGTCACGTAGAAAACAACGCATTTTGTCTCCCTATACGTTCCTCGTCCATGCTCTGTCCTGAAGACGAACGCGTACATGAAAAAGTCACACTGTCTTAAAACATTTGCCTGAAACAACTCGAAGGCGAAAGCCGTCTTCCTTTTCCTCTCAGACCTTCTCAGTATTTATTCACCCCCCCCCCTACTCCCACCCCGAAAACTTTCTGCACCCTATGTAGTATAGAACTGCATTGGAAGTTTTCTCACCTCACGTGGTTTTTGCAGTGTCTCCAGGACCTTCCCACCTGTGACCAAGCGATGACGTCATGTGATGAGGTCACGAACTTTGTAGACCAGTGACGTCATAACGGCGACATCCTGTGACGATATTTTGCGTCACTGGTGCCGACGCTGACAGTCACTTTTCGTGTTTGCTTAGGCATGTAAGGCTTTCGCCTTAATAACATTCCTCGCGTTTTCGTTCTGTGACACATTGGGTGTGTAGTCAGCAGACGAACCACTCGAGTGATTCAGCAACGTATTGAACGGCACGTCAGCGCGGCCGCCAGTCTGGGCTCGTGTCGACAGGTGATTCAACCAATGCGTCAGAAAAGAAAACAATAACAAAGAAAACACAAAGGTTAAAGTGAGTCAGCAGGCTACCTGGAATTTGCATAAGAGAGACGCGTGCGCACGTGACACAACACCCTGTGTGTGGTCGCTTTGGCGTCGACCAAAACGCAAGGCCGACAGGGCGGCGTGCATGCGTGCAGACGACAATTCAATGCAACGCGACGTCTTCTCCAAAAGCCACTGCGGTACGCAGGCGTCGCTTTTGTTGAATACGGCCTCGCCACCGCAGTTGCGAACGGCAGCAATTTTCAAATTGTCGTCGTCGCGCTGTTCGCGCCGTGCGCACGCGCACTTTCGTAACTACCACCCCGCCCTTGTGCCTCTTTCGACGCGTGCGAAAAGCCCTCTCACGGCGTTCATTTCATTGTGCCCGAGTGCAGTCCGCCGACTAGTCATAACCAGCGCCTCGCCCAGCCGCTCACGGCTTCAACGGCGCGCTGACAATGAGCCGCAATTTGCATTCAATTACGGGCCTGCATGCCAACGTCATGCGCGTGTCAGCTGTGGGCTTTGATAGCGGACCAATGCTGCGCGCACAGTACACCTATGTACACTTCAGTGCATATCCGGATGAAAAGAGGCCACTGGTGCCTCATACAGTGTGTTATAGTTACTCTGACGACAAGTTAGAGTGGTTTTTAATAACATCTCTAAGGACGTAGCATTCCCTTGAGGATCGATGATTCTCGCTTCTAACTCAGTGTCATTTATAAGCTGTCATTTATAAGCAAAGAGTAGAACTCTCGACAGGTACTCTTCTACACGAGAGACCATCTCAACTTGCACTTGACTTCTGAAAGTGTGTCGTCGTTATATCGGGCGAAAGAGAGTGGTAGAGGCTTTGCAAGCCTGCAGAGCGAAAACAATTATAACTATTACAGGAAGTTTAATCAGAGTGCAGGCCGTTTCGCACACAGAGAAAGCAGCAGCGCTGAGTTTCTGTAAGCGAGGTCATATATGTGCACTGATTGTGGCATACAGTGACATCATCGAGGCTGCCATTTCGCCGTACAGCCGGCACAGCCCGCAGCAGCTGCCCAGTATTTCAGAAGGCCACCAACTTGTGGGAACAGCAGGCTTAAAACAAAGAAACATTTATTCGTCGGGTGACTAAGCTGATGTCACGGCCATTATGTTGATGTTGATGTCCTCGTATGTATGGCGCTCACCCACAAAGGGGGGATGGGCCAAGAACCGGGCGGCAGGAGGCTTAGAATAATGGTCTGAAACTAAACCAATCTGGATTTTTTAACACGAAAGTGTTTTATGCCGGGGTCCACCAAGCATATCCGTTACGGATATGACGTTGATATAATTAACGCTCCTAAATGAGAAAGAAAAATTATTATGAAAATTTTCCCGCCGGGAATCGAACCTCTGACTTCATCGCCCGCTACGGTAAGCGCCCGACGCTCTACCGACTGAGCTAAAGAAGCAGACGGAGAACATGTTACCAACGCGCCTTATATCTCCCACGCAAACTCTCTCGCTCGGTGCTCTCTGTTGGCGGGCGGTGCCGCCGTCTGTGAGCGATGAAGAGAAGTAATGCGGCACGACACTAGCACCGATAGAAAACGATTCGTCGACGACGCAGTTATATCATGGGGTCCGAGATTGCGTGCCGGCACGCAATCTCGGAGGTCATGGTGAAAGCACGGCCGCCTGGATCATCGGCGCGCGCGGCTCCACGGCGCGCCGATGATCCAGGCGGCCGTGGTGAAAGCGTCTCGATAGCAGCAGCAAATACTGGCCGCGCTAGCATCGGACAGTCGCCCTAGACGCAGTTATGTGTCACTCTAGCCTTTTGCTTCGTGTTAGCGTGTGACGGCTCGATTTCGGAGTAGTGCGCTTCCACATGCACCAACGGTGTTTCGCAGCCGACTACTTCAAGTGTGATAGCACCGACCAATTAAACTGCTGCGGTAAGCGGTGCAGAAAGGCAATTATGTCGACGGACAAATGTGGTGCCTTGGTGGAGCGAGACAGAGGCCAGCGGGACGCCGAACGCCTGCGCGCGTTCTCGGCTGAAGCTCTGCCTCCCGTGTTGATGAAGCGCAGTGTGGTAGTGTATGCAGGAGCACAGGCGTAGGTTACCGAATCCCTCAGGAGCGCACGCCGTGCTGTTTCTCTCCTTCAGTGACGATGCTTTGAAGAAGTGCACAGTACCAGTGTTTATTACGTGCTTGCTGATGTCATCTTTGCGCGCGATAAATGATACGCTGTGTCCAGATATAGGTTCAAAAGTTGAACTATTACAGAGGTTAAATCATGATTATGGGCGTTAGTCGTCGCGATGGGGATGTGCGACTAGGCGTCGACATGGGTGCATCCACGCCAAACGATGCTATAGGTGTAAAAGAGCAATAGACGTTCTACGAGCGCTCATTATACGTACACAATAAGCACTGCTTCTTTTGAGACACTTTCCACTTTCGTGTTATACCGATTCCTATGACGGAGGGATCAACCATGTTTTTTTAATAAACGTTTAATAAATGAAAATTCTTAATGAGCAAGCGGTCAGACTATCGGAGTTTTGTGACAGAAATAACGTCGGGTTCCACACCCAGAATAAGAATAGATAAAAATAGGTTAACACGGTAATCTTTTTGTTTCTTTGATGTATTCTATCACAGCAGAGGAGACATCCCTGTGGCTGTAACCTAATGAAGTGGTGCCAAATGATAAAATTACTCGAACATTTACGGCTAATCCTAACTTCTGAAGTGGGGCTTGTAGGTATCTTTTTCTTTGATGAGAATAGCGGCGACAAAATAAAAGGAAATGTATTGTTTCGATTTCATTGCAAAATATGCACAACGGGGATGCCTTGATTCCAGCTTTATTTGGGTAATAATTCAGTTGCGGAATTCTACAGCGTAATCTTGTGAAATAAACTTCTAACTGCCGAGATTCATACCACTGTTTATTCCAGCAATGTCTTAAATGAGCGAAATCTGTAACTTTATCCAATGATAACTTGCCTATTTCACTTTGCGAACAAGCATTTCTGAACCTTAATGCTGTCGCGTAAGCCGTGTCTGGTAAAACTGGGATAATGGGACCACTCAGGGTTATTGTGGATAATGAGTCCGCCATTTCGTTTAAATATAGTCCGCGGTGTCCTGGTACCCACAGTAACTGGATCTTTTGTAAGTATGTCGGTATTGGATGGCGAAATGTATGAATAAGTGTTCAATTTTTTGCCGCAGATAGTGCAGTACATCCTGAGAGAGAATCTGTTACGATCACTGCTGCTGATTCGCTTGAAGGAAGTTTGCGTAGAGCTAGAACAACAGCCAATAACTCTGCAATGAATATAGGAGTATAATCTGGCAGTCGAACCGAAAAGGACCAATCAAGAGAAGAAGAGAAGATGCCAACTCCAGCCTTTTCTTTTGACACTGATGCATCCGTCGCAATTATATTGCTTATTGTCAGGTGCGCTAGGTAATCTTCTAACTGATCATTTAAATACCGGAATGGCATTTGTTTCGCATTAGGAGGGAAAATATCTTCGAATTATATGTTAAGGGTTGAAGCGAGGTTACCTGTTGAGCCAATATGTTTAATTTTTACATTCAGTGGTTCTAGCATCGCTTGTGCAAATATAATTTGTGGGGTCTGTAGTCGCGACCAATTTTTATCAAAGAATAAGCTCAGCTCTTCAATGAAAGCATAGCAAGATCGTCTCTGAGGTGAATTGTGTAGGGTTAAGAACGTTTGAACCGTAAGTATTTTAAATCTATTTAGCAAGGAAGGTAGTCGCGCTTCCATATACAACACATTGTTTGCAACAAACTTTGGGAGACCAAGGCATAAACGCAAAGCTTCCCTTTCCAACAGTACTAAGGGTCTCATTTTATAAGCTGCGCTGCCAGAAAATAATACACACCCGAATTTCATGATAGGCCGCATATACAGTTTATATATCATTATCAGTGCGTCCCTTCTCAACCCTCTTCTACGGTTTGCTAACTTCCGTAGCCATCCCATGGCACGTGTTGCCTTACAGTAGACTTCTTCTATGTGGCTTCTCCAATTCAATTTTGCTCCGAGCTTCTCTGTCTCTTCGTCTTTTACGGGGACGCCAAGAACCCTGCCCACTACAATGTCAAGAAGCACAGCGGGAGCTACGAATCGTACAGCGATATGGCGTGCGTTGATTTCACGCGGGCATTCCCAGGTGAAAATGCTTCGATTCGCAGGTGGATTATGAAACCGGAAATTCCTCCTTCCTGGAAATTTTTCCAGATGAAAATGGGAAAAATTTCCCCTGGGAGGAATTTTGGTTTCATGATCCAGCTGAAAATGGGAAAATTTTCAGTTCCAATCCTTCGTTGCCAGCTGGAAATAGAAGAATTTCCAGATTTCAGCTCACGCTAACGCGATGCGACTTAGCTGGTTCCTACAGGATCTGCTGGCCCAGCGATCTGTGCACAGCCAAAGATCATGTTGTTAAAATTTAACAGTATTGATATGAACGCTTGTAGCAAGTGTTGGAACGCATATTCCCTACAGTAGTTTGAGGACAATCACTTTAGTAGGGCATTCCGTCAACTAGTACCTGTTCGAACGTTCAGTAAGCAGACGCGTTACTTCGTTTCGTATAAATGTCAGTCGGCATGATTACGTTTGGTTTGCTTTGACGCAAAGCTACGTGTCACTTACTGGCATCGTTTGCCCACTTTATAAGTATGCGCTTAAGCATGAACTCTCAGCCATCTGCATCTGATACTATAGTATCTGGAGTTTCACGTGCCAAAACCGCAATATGATTATGATGAATGCTGCACTGGAGGGCTCCGGGTATCTCGACCACCCGGGATTCTACAACGAGCATCTACATCTCAGTACACGGGCCCGTCAGATTTCGACCCCGTCGAAACATGGCCACCGCGGCTGGTATCGAGCTCGCGACTTTCGGGTGAACCAGCTGGTTAGTTAGTTAGTTAAATTTGTTTAATCGCGCAAAAGCAACTGAGGCTAAGCTGCGCCAGACACAGCGTGTCGGAACGAAACGAAAAGCAAAAAAGAACAGGAAAAAAAACGATATTTTCGACCGAAGCGAAAACATAAACAAAACGTTATCTTATTTCTTTTTCCAGAGTGAAACCGAAAAAAAAAATTTATCGTTTTTCGGTTCGCGGGAAAACATGGCGATCCGGAACAACGTGATGCAACGTGAACAATGATGCATATCTCAGGGTACAGTATTAGTGCACATTTCAGGCAGCAATTACAAGATAAAGACGTGTTCAAATTCTGCGAAAAACGAGAAAAGTGGCAGCCAGAACGGTTTATAATAACGCAAGTGGTATTTTGTGTGCCTGTCACAAAGGCCAGCGTGGAGAGGGAATTCTCGGCGCTGAAGTTTGTTTTATCAGAGCAGCGGTCTCGCACTTAATGGTAGGCTGTTTCTGAGAACATACTCACTCTCTTGACACAAAGCGTTGAGCCTACTAGGAAAATTTGTAACTCACTTTTGAGAAAATTAAATGCTATAACTTAGAATGCACTGGTTTGCGCTAGTTGGTAAGACTTCGTGGTTCAGTTACTAGCGCTCCTCGGGAAGAGTGTGTTTTACCCCTGTCCCACGTCCTTAAGAGGTGCGCAAGTAACTATGCCACAGATCCTACGCTTTTATCGTTACTTTAGCTTCAAGTTTTTGCATGCAAATAAAAACCGTTAAGAACCGTTACGGAACACTTTTTTTTTCGTTCCGGAACAGAAACGGAACGGAACTTTTCGCGGTGGTACGAAACTAAAACCGAAACGAAAAACATTTCGTTCCGACACCCTGGTTCAGACATCCACTTCGGCTAAGCATTTCACTCTGCTCCAATCACCAACAGCTCAGGTGTTGTTCAGGATATATTGTCCAATACGGCCGTATTGTCAAAAAAATTGTAATGGCGTTTTGAACCCATCGGAGAGGTGGTGGCAGCACCCATGGACCCAACCAGACCTCTCAGGATGACAACTTCGACATTTTTGCATCGAAGAGGGGGAGCACCTCTTTTCTGGACTATCGCACGAGAGTACACTGGATGACGTCATTGCCTCGGAAGTGCATTTTTGGGAGGGTCGCGCATATTTTCAACAATCCGTTGGGGAATATGGTGGTCCACAAAGAATAATGTCCAGAACATAGCTCGGCAAAACAAGTGGAGCTCACTCAGACTCACTCATGAAATATATTTTGCCCTTGGGACTCACTCAGACTCAGATTCAGCAAACTTTTCCTCAACCGGACTCACTCGGACTCAGACTCACTAAAATTTTTCCCAGCCGGACTCATTCAGACTAAGACTCACAGCGCCATCTGAGTCTGAGTAAGCCGACTCATGAGTCCATTATCGTACAATTGGCTTCTTCGAACTTGATTTAAATGCTCTTTAACACCAATACCTCGCGTAATCGGTGCTGTACTTGGCGCCTTTTCATCTCGTACTTTATGAGTACTCAATCCAGTAAGGACTTTTTTTTTTAAGAGATAACTCACATTAAATATTTTTATCGAAAATTCCCGGGAAAGAATTTTCGGAGGCGGGGGGGGGGGGGGGATGTCACGGCACCCTCCCCCCCCCCCCCCCCCCTACTCCGTTACTCACACCTCCGATCGTTACTCACTCGGACTCAGACTCACGGCTCGATCTGAGTCTGAGTGAGTCTGAAAATGTCGTAGTGCGGCTGTGCCTGAATCACTTTGAACCCTTACCGGGGATTCCCTAACCAAACACCCTCTAGGAATCGAACCTGCGACTTCTACAACATCTTGTTCAGCAGCGAAATACAGCCACACCTACTCTGAGACCTTATATGCTGCGTGAGACAAACAAAATAACGAGTGATTGCCGTTCAACAAGCGCTGATAGATTATGCCCCCCGCTTTGGTCTCGCAATGGGCGATGGCGCCAAAAGCGGACGCGCTTTCTTCAGCTGTCGGTTCATGGTGCTGTGGGCAGCCGCCGCGGAACGCTCGCGTGTTCCCTTTTATAAAGGACGACAGTGTACATGATATGCATGCCATGTTATTCATGTTGACACCTATCATGTCCGTCATGCACTCCCGCATTCCTAGCAACATTGGCGTATACCAGAAGATTGGAACATTGGTGGTGTGCGACCTATCTGCAGGATAGGACACGTCCGACAGCAAGCACATCAAGCCAGTGAATCAAGACTTTGCTTGTGCCAGATCCGGACTTTCCGTTTGATCGCCCGATACAAAGGGCAGGGCAACAACCATCATCATCATCATCATCATCAATTAATCAAATGACCCCGAGAGCACGAATACGTAAGCGGTTAGATAATTAGACATGGTCAAAGTGTATTTTGCTCGTGAAAAAGTGTTTTGCATTTAAAAAGAAATGTTTGCAATGGGATAGCAGCCCCGCCCGTAACTTCCCGGTCGACAAGCCGAGCTGAGCTACGGCCATCCAATGCTCCCAATCCGGGAGCCTTGTACGGCTCACGACAACACACTCGGGTCTCGACCACCGAGATGGCCGAGGAAGTGTGACGTCATCCCACCGGCTAGTGGGTTCTCACTCTGGTGAAAACCTGGGTGATGCGCTCGGCGCGCTTCCTCCAGATGCTGGCAATTCTCACCAGAGCTCAAACCCACCGCCTACCAGGGCGCGACACAGTGCTTCGAGTCACTGGGCCACAGCCCTGGTTACGTAGTTAGGGTCAGGTGGGGGTTTATGGCTCTCCTCTTCCTGACTAAAACAGACAGATGCCTTTCAGCGATGGGAAAAGTGAAGAGATTTTGTTGCTGCGCATGCCATGAAGTCTCTTGGATCTGAAATGAGTTTCCAGTGTTTGGATTACGTGTCCTCGTTCGTCGCTTGTTACATTAATTCTGCGCACCGTGAATGATGGAGAGAGAGGAAAAGAGAGCGACTTGTTGCTTTCTTTAGCTTCCTCGTGTCACTTCGTTCATGCTCTCACTGGTTTGCTAAGCGCGCTCGTGTCTCCCGGTGTGGTGCGATAATCCTCGGGCAACGACCCGGACGAAAATAGTAAAGGGTGGAAAATAAAGATTATGGGTCTGAGATTTAGTTACATAGAGCGGGTTTTCTTGTGTGGTATTTATCGCAAATGTGTTCAATGTATATGCATAGCGTACAAAATACTCAAGACCGCCTCTAGAAGCGCACAATAAGCGTTACAAATAAAAAAGTTTCAAATAACAATATGTTATAACAAGGGTATTAGAGCAGTTCACTTAATGAACATTTAATACCAATCCAGCTGAAAGTGCAATTGTTCATAAAAGAATTTTAGCTGTGAAGTCATTCGTATGAAATGTGACAGCGATGTGCCTGTCTAACATGCGAATCTTCCATAAACTGCTGATACCCATTAGTAAAAGCCTGTCAACAGGCATAGCACTGCTTGCGGGTGGCACGAGATAGCGTATGCTATAAGAATTTAAAACAAGTTGTTTTAACGGCCCTTTCCTTTGTGAGCTTTGTGCTACTACAACATGTTAAGTGAAACGAAGTCACCCAAGAAGAAGTTATGTTGTGAAGTACAAAATAGCACATGAAACAGAAAACTCACAGAGTTCCTTATGGATTTGCCTAAGACGAATCGAAGGCTCAAGCCATACCCCGTGTGGATGTTTGCACTTTATATCGACGTCCAACCTACACTAATTCACCTTCATAAATTAACTGCCGCTAATATCACTCTAATTCAGTTTGGCAAATTGTCATTGTTTAATTAATTAACTCACTTTATTTGCTCTATCATGAAAGAAATAAATTTAATTAATTTAATGCACCAGGACATCGTCTTTTACCTTCGTCGTTACGCCTCGGCTTCACGCTTTCGCAAAAAGGAAGTGAGGATCGTTCGAATGGCGTCTTTTTTATTATTATTTATTCATTCACGTGATTGGAGCAAAATACGAGCTACGCACAAGGCGCGTAGCTGGTTTCTGATTCATGAGCTTTTTTATACCACGCAACGCAACGTTAAATGGGCCCTGCAACACTTTTTTCAACTTCGGAAGTCAATGCTCCTGAGAACACGTGAGCCAAACATTATAGACCTTATGCAAAATTGCTGCCATCTGTCGGAGGTCTCGCGAAGCTACCGCTTCGGCGCCATGTTGGAGGCTTGCGTCCGAATCGTATTGCTGTCGCTGCTATAGCTTCTTGTTTGTATCTGCTTTGAGAGTGGGCAATCGGGGCACAAAAACGTCAGATGAGTGTGTAAGGGCCTGTACACGTTACCGGCATTGTACAAGCTTGTCGTTGAGAATGAAGCCATGCGCTGGGTTATAAGTTTTGTCTGTGTTTTAAGTGTAGCGAATAAGGAGTTCGTGGCTATCTGAATATCATGAGTGTAGTGTAGGATAGTTGGTAGGAGGCTTTACCGCACTACAAGGCGAGGCACAGCGATGACGGTAAAAAAGTGCTGCTGATCCATTTCAAAGTATATTTCATAAGAGAGTCTGCGTCGGCCTGATGTATAGGGCATTTAATATTAAATAAAACTTTGTCCCTTTTTTTATACTTTTGAAACAAGAAATATTTTGCTGATGTAGTCATCATCGTATGTGTTATGTATATAATTATCGCACGATTAAAATGTAAAAAAATTCCGCCTTCACGCACGTGAAAAGGGAAGATGAAAAGTGTTATTCGCTCTAAGAAGTAGGTGCTGATCAGTTGGTATTTTATTGAATATCCGTTCGACATTATGCTCATAAATATCACGATACGCCAAGAATATTCGCGTTCCCATCGTCGCTTTCGGGGCCTACTGATGCCTTACAATTTCAACCCGTTCCAGCAAGACAGTTTTGCGTCGCCGACTGAACGCTTGCGAAACTACCTCAGCGCGTAACCAACGCTGGCGTATACCCGCGGTCTAATCTAACACATCTGCCGGAACAGCCTTTCTTCAGATTTTCATACGAAAAGTGCCACACACAAGCATCTGTTAACTTCTTTTTTAACTCACAGTGGTGGATGCGGGATTTTTCCGAGCGGGGATCAGCTTTTATGAGACCCTGATATGCGCTCTTCTTGGGGTATAAATAAATAAATAAATAAATAAAGCAAGGGGGTACGGTAAGGCCATCGTGGCCGCCCCTCTGTATTTATTGGCAGTGATAGCACATCAAATGCTTGAAGTATACGCGGAGTAAGACAATACGCGCGCAAAGCATCTCACCAAGCGCTACCTTGTTAAACTCCCCAATCGAAAACAAACTACGAACACGCCCCAGCCAATGGCGTGGCCAGGGGTGGCACACCGGGCCCGTGCCCCCTCCCGAATCTTTTTCTTTTGTGCCATGGGACACAGAGCACAAAATGACACTCGACCACACTTACCCCACGTCGGATCAAATGCACCCCCCCCCCCCCCTCGAAACAAATTTCTGGTCCGTTCACTGATAATTGATTACGCGCACGAGTAGCTGTCTAATATTAATTGTTATCGTAATGTAATAAACCCAGTAAGGCTGTCAACAGCAGCGCAGTCGCGCCCGAGTAGCCGCGATCGATGCAGCTTTGAAGCTCGTAAACGAATCCGGTTTGTCTGTGCCTGCAAGCACGCGCCACGAAAACCGTTTCGTTCCGGCATGACATGAAAATGTTCTCTGATGAGTACCGATGCTGTCGCATACCTCATCTATTAAGAACGGCCAACGTAAACACGGCGTCAGTCGTAAGCAGCAGCCGGAGCAACGGAACGATCTGCCGCTCCTCGTCGGCCGCGAAGAAATATAATAACATGGAGGTTAGTTTCCTGCAAACCTTTTTTTCAACATCCCAATTACCTCAATCTGAGCAACACGGCACACGAAAATATCTCGGAATAGCCGCTCCTATCAGCCGCCACACGTCGACGCGTACGCTCCGTGTGTGCACATGCAGCGAGCGCCTAGCCTTCAACATGGCGGAAACGCGTAAGGCGGCCGCTAGATGGCAGCAGATTTTGCATAAGGTCTATAGCGCGGTACACAGCCTGGAATTTACAATTAATTCTCAAGCACAGCTAGAAATCGCTTGCTCTTCTCTCGACAAACGATGCCATAAACTGAAATTACCTCGCCATAAACGCTAGGCCCACGGCCCAATATTGGCTTAATTGAGCATCATGAGCCGCGTAGTTACCACGGCCGCCGCGAGATGCCGCCAGGTGCCGAGCGCGTGTTCGGGATCACGCTCAAGGTACACCACGCGTTCGAACAAAAAGTAAAAGAAAGTGCTCGAGGTTATGACGCGTGCTAACAAACGGGCGCATTTTCTTGCCTCCTCGTCATCCTCATCCCTGCGTAGCTTTCAGCATGCTCATTGCCTCGGAAGGAGAGAGAAGGCGCTCAGAGCGTGCGACAAATTTCTGTAAACGCGCTCGTACTTGACGGATTCTAAAAAAATTTGCGCACTCAATTCGTGAGGCAATAAACTCATTTAATGAAGCCATTCGATGATTACTTGGAAAAGTGTTGCAGGGCTCCTTTAAAACATACAGGCTTTGGCCTCGGAAGACAAACGGCACGCTGTGTTATACCAGGCGCGCGAGCTGCCAGGTCGCATCGTCTGTGCCATGTCTGCGTGACACACAAATTAAAAAAATAATTGGCGATCGTGCGACTCAGGCTAAAGCCGAAAGAACCACCCCGCGACCTGCGCGTGCACTTCGTCCTTGCGGCATTCGCATGATTTTAAAAAAAATGCTGCATCTTCGCACTAGTGGGGCCAAGCCTGAAGGAACAGCGTGGCTGAGCGGCCTTCCTTAGCTATGTAAGCTCAACTCGGTTTTCCTACACCTGTCTTCGCTTTTCTAGACTCAACTTGGCTTTTCTAGGCTTTACTTAGCTTTTCGTAGATCCATCATAGCCTTTCCTAGGCTCAACTATACCTCAAAGCTGGCAATCAAGCGCCTCCACCTGGCGAACGCAGATTCAGTTCTTTCCTCATATGCTTTTATTTCTTACTTCCATCATTCTTTTTTCTTTCTCCAACTCTTTTTACATCTTGTACTTTCTTGTTGCTTTCATCGTTCTGCATTTCATCATCTTTTCATACACTGTCATCTCTCTTCCTTTACCTTTTGTAATGGATTGGAAGCATTGAACGACCCACTAGTTAAGTCATTCGGATCGTGTGACACCTGGTTACACAATTCAGATTGTGTGACCCCCGGTTGTTATCTTATTCTTCTATCATGCTATATTACACATGAAATCACCGTTCCTTCCTGACATGAAGCCTTTATAGGGTCTTTTTTGCCATGAAGTTTCAAGCACCGACATGGCTCTGTGTAAGAATACGGGACTGTCATGGAGAGGGCCCGCGTTCGAACCCAGTGCCATCCTGGATATTTTTTAGATGCGAAGAAGCTTACAGCGGAGCTCAATCCGGTGGTGTGCGGCCTGACCACCCTTACTGCGCATGCGCCAATTCTCCCCCCTCTCCTCGCGTGAGCGCGACGAGGTGGGAGGAGGTGGGGTGGAGGAGGTGGCATGAGCGCTGCCTCCGCTTCGTTTCTCCTCTCCCGTTTCTCTCTCTCCGGCGCAGCTGTGCGCTCGTATATAATGCGACGCGCGCTCACTCCGTTGCACTCTCCTTCGCGACGGCGCTATGGATGTCACCGTTGGCACCAGTTGTAGCGGCATCGGTAACGTAAGCTGTGACAGCAGCGTAAGCAGCACCGCTGATACACAACTCCACAAACAAATCAAACATACACGGAAACATTCCAATGGAAACAAGTGAACACCAGCGCTGCTTCGCATCCCCACATGTTTCCCTTTAGTGGGAGACAGTGGCGTAGCCAGGGGGGGGCACACCGGGCACGTGCCCTCCCCCCCCCCCCCCCCCCCCGAATTTTTTTTTCGCCATGGCATACAGAGCGAAAAATGACAATTTCAAGGAGGTGCCCCATCCGTAATCAAGAGGTGCCCCCCCCCCCCCCGAAAAAAAATTTTTGGCTACGCCCCTGGTGGGAGATGGTGTAATTTTTTTCTTATTTAAATTTGTTATTTCGTGCGATAGCGGTTACGAACACCGGCGCCGGCGGCGAACAACTACGGTGTCAAAAATGGCCTATGTGATCTCATAAGAGTTTTTGTTGTAAAAGCGACTGAATACATGACTGTCACTGGCGTAGCCAGTGGGGATAACTCCGCCCCTTGCCGAAAATTTTCAATTTTTTTTATTGTACATATACACGCACACATACAAACACACGCACGAACATACACAAAGTACGGCTAAACCACCCCCCCCCCCCTTCCCCACCCGAAAAAAATTTGCGGCTACGTTGCTGCCGAGCACATGGAGTCGGAACAATGCTTGGAACGAGGGCATGTCCACGAATCGTGCAGTGGATGAAGGGAATGAAGAAATTGAAGTGCCCGGCGAAATGGTTGCTCAGCCACCGAGCCTCCTCTCTCCTACGTTCACCCCCCTTTCTCTCCTCAAGGAATCCTCTACTCCTCAGAGCGGTTCCCGCGTCCCACACCCCCCACAGCGCATGCACGTCCCCTCCCCCCTTCTCTCTCCGACGGACCCCCCCCTTCATCCTCTCCTCTAGGAACCCTCTACGGAGCGGCGCGCACGACAGGTGGTGCGACAGCTGCTTACTCCGCTGGGGGCGCCACGGTTGTTCCGCGGTATGAAAATGACGGAGCGCGCGCGCCTCATTCTCTTTCCTGTGCAGCGCCGCGATGAGCGCCCGGACCGCTGCCGTGAAACGAGAGCGGCGACGTTCCTCCCGCTCAAGCTAATTATCTCGCCGCTGCTTCGCATCCACACATGGTTCCCTTTAGCGGGAGATGGGGAAGTTTTTTTTGTTTGTTTGTGTGTTTCTTTGTTTTTTAGCCAATACGCATTTTTTGTAAAAGTTCTATGAGCGTTAGGCCTTTGCCGTATTCGCAAACGAACACTACACCGAGGCGGAAAAGCTTTGCCACACCTAAGGTTACACCGAAATTACCAATAACAAAAACCCATTAATTTTCTCTCTTAAATATTAACTGTTGTTTATATTGACAAGTTGGAGGAAGCGACGATTTATGGCTTACCAACTTTTTTAAAACCTCAGAATCACACGTTCTTAGCGATATTAACCATCGAAATTAAGTACCACAGTACAGGCGATACCGAAACTGAGTGCCCCGGGCAAGCAGGAGGTGCACCATCTTGGTCACGTCAGACCGGAAAGTTCACGTGACGAACAGTTAACAAAGGTACGTCGCAGCATTCTTTCTCCAGGAAAAGCGCCAAGTCATGCCAAATAACCCTATGGACCACAATTCTTTGCGTTTGATGACTATGGCTTGAGGAGTACTACCACTCATCAAGCCATAGTCGAACGCTGCTATCTAGAATACGCGCTCAATTGCTGTGGGTCCTTCAAGCACGTCTGTCTGCATGTGTGATATGAGTAGCGTATCATAGCTAAGTACAAAATGAATATGATTCTCTTGCTTAATATATGGAAAGTATGCTATCATTAAATTTTTATTATATGTTGTGGTTGTCCCTGAATTGATATTGAATCTAAATATTAACATTCCATCACTTGTATCACATACCCGGATTACGATTTATTATGATGTACATGACACGTGTGCCATGTTATCATCTCCACATATGTCATTTATGTTCATCATGCACTCATGGATTCCTATGGCAATTTTGGCGTATACCATTTCAATGGTGATAAGCTTGAACGCCGAACATCGAAAGATTGGGACTTGCTTTCAACCGCCAGCCAAGATGCTATTAGGGCGATCACATGCCTTCCTCGGCTAGAATTTACCGCGATCCTCCATGCGGAAGCGCAGCCAAACGCCATCGACGAAATCGTACACAAGCGTCGAATCGCTCAACCCCAAAGACTCAAGCCATTCCTGCGGCGGCGGCGGCGGCGGCTCTAGCCCACTACTATAATCGAACGCTGCCACAGCCTGTCGCACCCTTGCCAAAATATCGCCTTGGCTCAAGGCACTGGCCAGCGACAACCAACCGCTGACTCGCCTGCGACAATCCAACCTACAAGTGCACAGTAGCCCGCCGTCACTACCATCGACGACTCGCTCGCCGTAGATATAGATGCAGTTATCAACAGGTGTCTTTTGCACACCAACCTCGTGTGCGCCTCGCCACCTGAGTGCGACAAACATGCTCCTATATTACAGAGGCACCGTTGCTATCAGTTTTGGCACAGCTCTCAGCCATTCGAGACTGGCTAACAGACACGATACCATAGGTCGATTGCTTGTCACTGAATAGATTGGTTATATACACGGACTCCACGCAAGCTCCTCGAGACCTGCGAGAAGTGACTAACTCTTTCGATACAGCTTCACATGTGCACCGACTGATCCACTCGTGCGCTTGTCCTGTCTGCGTACTGTGGCCCCGTTGGTCTGCACCGGCCCAATCGGACGCTGATGGATCTTGCCATCCAGCAGAAGTTCCACACCACTGCCTCTACTTCATTTGTCCCCAAACGACATCTTGCTCTTGCACAAAGAAACACTCCGGTGCTATACGCGTGCACTTATCCCTCCGCTTGGATCGAACCTTCCCGGCGGCTTAACTCAGGAGGATTCGTGTGGACGCCGCCTTGACTCCTGTCTTCCGGACAACACAGGCATTGAGTGGACAGCCCCTCTAACGACATGTCCCCTTCTGCGTTGCCCCAGCCACAGAAACAACGCTGGATCACGCACTGAGGAACTGTACAGGCTTTCACAAGACCCGCACGCGCCACCTACGTGGCCATGGCTAGCCTCCCGGTCGACCACCTGACTTAACGGGCTGGATGCGTGGTCCTCCGCATGGACCTCTCCTTGATTTTATCCAGAAAACCGAGCTATTCATCTTTAAGTTATTTCGTATGCCATGCTGGTGCCAATATTAAAAACAAAATTAAAGAAAGAACCACGAGACATGTTTGCAATGGGATAGCAGCCCGCCCGTAACTTCCCGGTCGATAAGCCAAGCTGGGCTACGGCCATCCAATGCTCCCAATGCGGGAGCCTTGCCTGGCTCATGACAGCACACTCAGGTCTCGGCCGCCGAGGGGGGCCGAGGAAGTGTGACGTCATCCCACCGGCTAGTGGGTTCTTACCAGTGTTGTCGGTAACGCGTTACAAGTAACGCCGTTACCGGTAACGCGTTCCTTTTTTCGGTAACTTAGTAACGTACTCGTTACTATTTCGGAACTGTAACGGGTAACGTATTTACGTTAACATTTTTCGGTAACGTGAGGCGTTACGTTACTCGTTACTTTTTCATCTTGTAGGTGCCATATTCCCAGAGCTCGCCCCGGCGAATTCTTTAGCCGCAGCGTCGGACTGCTGTCGGCATGCCAGGCATGGACAAAGAGAGCGCTGGCGGAATCGGTTTTGTTTGTGGAAATTTCTGAGGACGCGCTAACTCCCTGTGGGGAGGGTTGGGCCATCGCCACACAAAGCTTGAAGGAAGCCGCGAAATCCACGATGAGAAGCTGTACGGACATGCTTTTCGTGGAAGGGGATTGTAGCACGTGGATTGCTGGCACCTGGCCTTTCCGTGCCCAAAAGACAGGCTTCCCGAATGGAAAGCATATGGGCCGGTTTACTCCATACCACGTGTTCATTGTGATGCTTCGTTCGTGGGGGAAGCAAATAATTTCCCCGAGAGACTGCGGCAACATAAAAAAGACGTCCGCAAGTTTCAGTGAAAAAAGGAGTACACTCGCTGAGCACAGCGTAGTGAATGACCACCGCATACAATTTGAGAAGTCCCGCGTCCTCGACTTAGAGGCCATAAGTGGCTTTTTGTGGAATACTGGCTCATCCAGGAGACAGCCGCTAACTTCAACCGGTCTACAGGTGTGCTGCCGATCGAGGGTCTGCCTCAGCGGAATTTCGCACATCATGGAGAATAGGCGGGACCCCATGGCGGGAAGAAAAGCCTTAAAAAGAATGCAAGTGGGACGCGCAACTTCAAATTTTTCTTGCAGCGCAAAAAAAAAATTACTCGCTGTCTTGATTGGCGTCCCTCTGTTTCAACTAAAGCCGATTAATACCGCTGTCACACGAACACTACGGCTAACCACGGTTACAGGTAACTACACGGCAGACATAACCGCAGTTAGTCTCCTAAGCGTGGTAATCGCAAACGGGTGATTCCATGAGAGATCGACACGGATCCGAAAATGGATAATTTAGATTTGACTGAGTAGCTTATATTTTATGCACATACCACCCAGTAGCCCGAAAAGGAACTTAGTTTTCTTTTTCAGTGCATAATTTAGGAGACAAGAAATGTCGAACATATTCGGCAAGGAGGGACCAATTTCATTACCTGTCGTTCGCGAAAGTTCATGACGATGTAACACAGAAATATTACCATTACAAAGACATTTCGTGTATGAAATGCATGCGCAACAAAGAGTAAGGTCACATTGTCTGAAACTTGTAGAGCGAAGGAAAGTACTTTTGAAAAATGCATAAATATGCGACATTTTGTGATAGTTGCTGCATAATAGTTGCTACAAAGTAGATCAGACTTATCAACTTTGTTTTGAAAACAAATTTTGCTTCTTTCTCTCTGCAACGGCAGCTACGTTTCTTGGTTATTGAGCTCCTGAGCGAGCGAGGCTGATCTTGAACACTCTGACATAAACGCTAGCAAATTTTTGCGGTACTTGTAGAGGTTGAAGTGAACAAAAAAATGTTTATGCACAGATATTTTTTCCCTGACTAGGCCGTTAAAGCATTTCTTTACTACAACAATATTTGCGCATCTATTTTGCTCGTACAAGCACGCCGTCAGAATGGGCCTTTTCCGCGCAGTAGTCTGCGCATGCGCATGATCTGTGGTGGCCAACACGCGGCGACAGGTGCGGATCAAGGGACATCTGGTGTCACAAACGTGCAAATGTCCCCCCCCCCCCCCAAAAAAAAAGAAAGAAAAGGTGCTAGTGCAGGCCTCCGTGATTGCCTACTGGCGCGCAGCGGGCTATTTCGAAGGCCAAGGACCACCACTTTCGATTTCGACGATCTCCACTGAAGGTGCAGTTCGGACCCAGAAAAGGCAGATTATTGTAAATTTCTTGAGAATTCAGTGATGCTTTCTTTGCGGATAGCGTGGATGATTCAATCTCACATTGTGTATAATGTCACATTGAGAACAATGGCCTCACCATGTGCCACAGAGTCTCAGAAGCTAATGATAATGAGAACTATAATGAGAACAAAGAAAACTAGCCCTTAAACTTACACTTCTTTCCTAGAGTCATAATCTATCACATGTAACTCTACAGGCATTATTAAGCTACAATAACATTGCTAAGGTCCGGTAGATTAAAATTTGCACAAATAATTCTCGTTAATTGATAATTTTGGCTATAATCCTTGTTTGGGTTAGACGTTTTACGTAAAACATGAATTTGAGATTGAAAAAAATTATTGTCGGTTACTGCAGCAAAAACACATTGATTAAAACTTATCATTGCGAAGTAACGGCAGGGGTAACGTCCGTTACTTTTTTTCGGTAACGGTAACGCGTTACCTTTTTTAAAGGTAACGTAGGGCGGTAACGCGTTCCTTTTTTGTCAGAGTAACGAGTAACGTATTTAGTTACTTTTTTTCGGTAACGCATACAACACTGGTTCTTACCCTGGTGAAAACCTGGGTGATGCGCTCGGCACGCGTCCTCCAGATGCTGGCAATTCTCACCAGGGCTCAAACCCACCGCCTGCCAGGGTGCGACACAGTGCTTCGAGTCACTGGGCCACAGCCCTGGTTATGTAGTTAGGGTTATGCGAGGTTTATATCTTTGCTCTTTGTGGCTAAAAGAGAAAGGTGCCGTTTAGCTATGGGAAAGCTAAGAGATTTCGCGGCTACGCATGCCATAGAGTCTCTCTGATCTGAAATCAGTTTCCAGTATCTGGATGACCTTTCCGCGTACGTCGCTTTACACACCAATCTTGCGCAACGTAAATAATGCAGAGAGAGAAAAAGAGAGACGGCTGTGAGCGCACCATGAGAGTGGCATGCAAGTCATGCTGTACATGACATCTCATGATTTTCGTATTACCATTTGTCATTTATGTTCGTAAACACTAACGTAGCGCAATACCAAATTTGGTGTATATCAAGCTAGCGAAATGGCCACTAGAGCGCCACGGCCATGGCACGTAAATTATGCTGTTGACGACAAGTAATTCACGATTTTCATGATATGACCACTCATTTATGTTTGTCATACAGTCATGTTATGCCATACCAATTTTGGTATACATCCCATTAACGAAACGGCCAGGAGTGCACAAAGTCGTCGGCGGCTATATAGATAGCTAGATACGCTCAAATTCTCCGAAGTTCGCTAAGAAATGCTTCGTATTTAAAATTTCAAAACTTGGCAAAACAGCAGAAGCCAGGACTGCAAAGGTGCCCACCATCTCTGCTGTCCCTACAGTGCAAGCTATGCTAATTTTTAAAGGACCTTTATAGAAGGCCCCAAAGAGGATGGCGTCCTTACAGCTGATGAAACAACGACCTGTAGCTTCTGAAACTTCACAGAGGCGACAATCATTTCAGGATATAAAGATCATTTTGCTGCGTAACCAGGCTTTTACATGTAGTGTTTCTATATGCACTTTGTAGGACAAAACACTCGGGTACTGGTGAAATAGGCATTTTCTTCACATGCGCAAACGCGTCATGTCTAGGCAATGCAATATATAGCGAGCGGTGCAATGGTGCTGCAAATAACATATCTAATATATTATTATACAGGGTGTTTCAAGATATGTGTTCAATATCCTCAAAAAAATCAGGAAAATGCGGTATTTGCTCGCTGTTTTCACAGTTTCGTTTTCTGTAGCGGCTTGCATCTTAACATGGTTGAAGACATCATTTGGGACTGTACTGAAGAAATTTAAATTTATTAACTTTTCAATTAGTGGAGTTATGTGGTTATGTTAAATGGGAGAATTGAAATTCTTCATGCGAAAAACCCATCGCAGCACTTAATTAATTGAAGGATGCATGTTTGCGCCACGTGGTGATCAGTCATTTTGTCAAGAATAGCGGTGAAATCTAACCAAGCGACGCTTGTCGTGGGCATGCCTCACGTTCTTTCTTTCTTTCTTTCTATCCTTCTTTCTTTCTTTCTTTCTTTCTTTCTTTCTTTCTTTCTCTCTTTCTCTTCCCATTCTTTCTTTCGTCTTTTTTTTCTTTTTTTCTTTGGCATTGCGCAACGCACACTCGCAACGGAAGCGTCCAGTTTACTGATAAGTAGCGACCGTCCCAAGAAAGCTGATTTCCGGCTGCACCAGCATGGCGTCTTTGATGTTCTTACAAGCGTTCGTCAGCATCTCAAACGGCCCAAAGAAAGGACCATCACGTGATCATGGAAATGCGGGTTAGGAATTCAATTATTTAAAAGTTGGAATTTTCCTCCAGTTTGCAATCCTGATATGGACATACGCGTTGTCCAGCAGAACGCTTTTAGCCCACCAGTGCAAAATATTTCACTGAAGCGCCCACAGAAAACGCATTCGAATGCTTCAGTTTCTTGCACATTGGGCAACCATGGCCGCGGGGCGTAATAGTACAGTGTACTAGAAGCGTTTCACTGTGACGAACGAGGGGTTCAAAGTGAGACGCCACACGTGTACTGAAAAGGGCGTGATCGAGGGGATAGGCTGCGCGCACGCACACCGCACCTCACATATCGAGAAACACGGGACTCCACGGTACCAGCGAGTGCGCCGCAAGGGACGTTCACCGGCATCTCTGCCATAGGCTTTCCGCATCCCACAAGAACGCTTGGCGAGAAGCGTGTGCCTGGCAGGCCGAGCTACGCAACCCTTATGCACTTGGACCGCAGCTATAGTATTTTCCAAACGCGCGCCTCACCCCCAAGCAGGCGCGGAACCGGCTGTTGGACCCACTCAAAATGGTTCTAGTACACTCTATTAGTGCTCAAGGCGCTCGCTTTAAGAGCGGGGGGCACCCGGGTTCAAACCCCAGTCGTGGAAAGCAAGTTTATTTAGTTTTATTTGTTACTGTTTTCGTTGCTCGCCAGTTCTGCGCGGGGAGAGTTGTTGGGTGAGCGCTTCACGGGTGTTTTCCGTGGTGGTGGGTATTCTGAAACGCCTGCTTCATAGGTCACCCAATACAAGCTTTGCTTGAAACAAGACCAGCACTATTAAATGAAAGTTTCCTGAAAAAATATGCCAATCACTGAAAGCTTCCTGCAAAAGTGTATGCGCAACTAAGATCAAATGACCCAAACATTCGCATGATGAACAACAGTTACATGTACATGTGGTTACATATTATGAGTTATCAAGATTCATGTTTTATCATAACGAGACACGGAGGGTTGGCTTCCGCATTCCTATCCCAACTTATTAGTGCTGAGCGCTTGTGTTATTTTGTCGGTGAAAGTGACCCTTGTTTTTATAAAGAATGCTGACAATCTAGAAGTAGTACACCTGCGGAGGGGCGACAGTGCATAGTAAAATGCCAAGAGTATTCCTTGAGCTGCATGTTAAAGTAAGATCACAACAAGAAGAGGCCCTGTAGACTACACATGTCCCGACATGGCATATAGTTACTTGTGTCTCTTATGTAATGCGCCTACCGAGATCCATACCGACGCCAGTGGTGTCGGTCTTGGTGCAGTATTGGCTCAACGAAAACCAGGATACGAAGAATACGTCGTCGCTTACGCGAGTCGAACCCTCAAGAAAGCCGAATGTAATTATTCCGTCACTGAGAAAGAGTGCCTCGCCATAATTTGGGCTTTATCCAAGTTCCGCCCGTACCTTTATGGCCGCCCTTTCGAAGTGGTCAAGTACATTTCACGATTTATTCACGTACAAGCGTAAACGAACGACGGGGAATGCCAAGAGACCGAAATCCAGGCTAGCGCAAGCTCGGGTCGCGTGGCTACCACTAACGCTGTGGCTTGCTTTCTTGGCTGCTTCATCGTCGTCTCCCACTGTTCATTACTAGAGACCGGATTATAGGCAAATGCCTATTTTTTTCCTTGCGTTCCTATCGCGCCACTTTGATATATGAGCATGAATTAGGGGTAAAGGAGGGCTTTTATAGTGTTTTTATAGTGCCTATAAATGCCTATTTTTGGGGTTTGTGCCTAAATGTCTATAAGTGCCCATAAATGCCTATTTTCAAAATTGGTGCCTATATGAACGCTATTTAGCCTCAAATTTTGCTTTCGAGTACAGTTTGAGACCGTAATTCATGTTACCGGGCAAAACTGACGTTTCGGAACTTTATGGGGTTCCCTAGTTCAACAAACATCCGGGAAGCAACCGGTTGCAGCAGTGAAATGGGACGCGCCGGCCACCTTACCCCACCGCACAGACATGGCGCGAGCGGCTGGAGCAGGGGAGAGGAAAAGACGCTATTTCTGCAACCCTAAATGGGAGCACGTCCCAGGCGGGAAGGCGGGAAGAGGAGAGGGGAAGAAGAGGAGAGTGGCGTCTATGGCCGAGGACGTGGCGGGCGGCTTTTAAGGCGAAAGCCTTTAATGTCTCATGCTCACGTCCGTCCGGTGTCCGTCCGTCCGGTGTCCGTCCGTCCGGTGTCCGTCCGCCCGGCGTCCGTCCGTCCGTCCGTCCGGATGTCCGCCTGTCCGTCCGTTTGGATGTCCGTTTGGATGTCCGTCCGGATGTCCGTCCGTCCGTCCGTCCGTCCGTCCTGTCCGTCCGTCCGTCCGTTTGGATGTCCGTCTGTCCATCCGTCCATCCGGATGTCCGTCCGTCCGTCCGGATGTCCGTCTGTCCGTCCGGATGTCCGTCTGTCCGTCCGTCCGTCCGTCCGGATGTCCGTCTGTCCGTCCGGATGTCCGTCTGTCGGTCCGGATGTCCGTTTGTCCGTCCGGATGTCCGTCTGTCCGTCCATCCGTATGTCCGTCTGTCCGTCCGGATGTCCGTCTGTCCGGATGTCCGTCCGTCCGGATGTCCGTTTGTCCGTCCGTCCCGATGTCCGTTTGTCCGTCCGTCCATCCGGATGTCCGTCTGTCCGTCCGTCCGTCCGTCCGTCCGGATGTCCGTCTGTCCATCCGTCCGTCCGGATGTCCGTCTGTCCGTCCGGATGTCCGTCTGTCCGTCCGTCCGGATGTCCGTCCATCCGTCCGGATGTCCGTCTGTCCGTCCGTCCGTCTGTCCGTCCGGATGTCCGTCCGTCCGGATGTCCGTCTGTCCATCCGTCCATCCGGATGTCCGTCCGTCCGTCCGTCCGTCCGGATGTCCGTCTGTCCGTCCGTCCGTCTGGATGTCCGTCTGTCCGTCCGTCCGTCCGTCCGGATGTCCGTCCGTCCGGATGTCCGTCTGTCCGTCCGGATGTCCGTCTGTCCGTGCGGATGTCCGTCTGTCGGTCCGGATGTCCGTTTGTCCGTCCGGATGTCCGTCTGTCCGTCCGTCCGTATGTCCGTCTGTCCGTCCGGATGTCCGTCTGTCCGTCCGTCCGGATGTCCGTCCGTCCCGATGTCCGTTTGTCCGTCCGTCCATCCGGATGTCCGTCTGTCCGTCCGTCCGGATGTCCGTCTGTCCGTCCGTCCGTCCGTCCGTCCGGATGTCCGTCTGTCCATCCGTCCGTCCGGATGTCCGTCTGTCCGTCCGTCCGTCCGGATGTCCGTCTGTCCGTCCGGATGTCCGTCCGGATGTCCGTCCGTCCGGATGTCCGTCTGTCCGTCCGTCCGTCCGTTTGGATGCCCGTCCGTCCGTCCGGATGTCCGTCTGTCCGTCCGTCCGTCCGTCCGGATGTCCGTCTGTCCATCCGTCCATCCGGATGTCCGTCCGTCCGTCCGGAATGTCCGTCTGTCCGTCCGTCCGTCTGTCCGTCCGTCGGTCTTTCCGTCCGTCTTTCCGTCAGTGGAATGGCCACACGCTTTCACCGAACTCACTTTGGAATGTACAAAGTGTCCTTCAATTTTACCGCCGGTTTTCCAGTCCAGTGTTCCCATGGAAATGAAGCACCTCTTTGAAGACTTGGGCGTGGTGGGGGGGCAGAAAACAGGAGGTGCCTGCGCGCAGCAGCAGGAATATGGAGAGCGAATGCGAAACCATGGAGTGCCGTCAGGGGAAAATGAAAAGTAGGTAAAAAAAAATCAGATGTTCACATGGCTTTTGTTTCATTTGTAATTTACTCTTAAAGGGCGCTTCACCAGGTCACATCAGATATTTTAGTCAGATACTGGAAGTGTTCGCGTGCCCAGTGAAGAGCTTTGTACCACAAGAACTTTTTAATTGGTTCATTACGAGCCGCGAAAGCATGATGCCGGTAGGTGAGCTCATAGGCGTGCGCAGGGTTTCCCTTCAGGGGGGGCCGATGGCTCGTCGCAGCGCCCCCCCTTCCCTATTAAGTCAATGTATGGGGCAGACTTTGCGCCCTCCCTTCTTAGGTGACTAGGGGGGAGCAGCCGCCCCCCTCTGCCCCCCCCTCGTGCGCACGCCTATGGGTGAGCTTGAAACCTTTGCCACTCGCAAGCCAAATTCCTTCCCTGCCCTCTTCGGTATCAGAGAAACTCGGAGCCGGAAGATCACACGACGTTGACGCATCAACACGCCATGCGCACGCAAGATTACACTATGTGCACATGACATGCCCAAGCCAGGTCGTGCGCACAAGCGGTGTTGTATCGTTTCGCGCGTTCGCTCTATAGTGTACTGCCTGTTTCTGTGGGATGGATCCGTCTATGCGTTTGGAGAGGCTGGCATGAATCCTGTACCCTTACCAGGACACAGCGCGTCGCACAGCTGGAACTGCTGTAAGGGACGATGCACCAAAAACAGGCTAAGCGTTTTCAGGGCTGGCGCCGGCACGACGCCGGAACGGCGAGAACATGAACACAAAATAAATATAGGCAGCTAAGTCTCGCATCGCTGTCGATTCGAAGAAAAAACTAAAGAAAAGTGCGCACACATTCCGTTTGAATGTTTTAATATTTCTATTAACTTTCATTCTTCTGTTCAAGCACGCGATTGCACAAATTACACATGTTGCCTCGAATAATTCTCGCAGTTTCATCAGGGGAGGGAAACTTCCTATACCTTCCATGGAACGCGATTTTCGCTCGCAGCGCCGGACGAACGCCTGGTGTTTGGGGGCGGCACTAAAACATGGCGGCGCTTTGCAGACACGCACTGGGGGACGCCATCTTGATGAGGACTGACGGATCCGAGTGGCGGGGGGGAGGGGGGGGGGCGATTTAGCGCCAAATTCAATTGGGATACACCAGCAAGCCAAATTGAGCGAATGGAAGGTCTTCAGATGGCGAGCGCACGAAATTTTTCATATTGCGCAACCCGCCACATGATCAAAACGGCAATCGTTGCGTTCCGATTGATGAAGGTTTGCCCATCCACCTATTTTTGCACCACTTATTTTAAGTAAGACTTTGTTTTTGTTTACGTGTACACATAAATTAGACAAGAATAAAGAGCAGAGTTTGTTTGAATGTTTTATTACCTAAACGTACCATTCATACAGTAACAACACAACTTGAATATTTTACGTTTTTAGTGCGATAAGTTTACACTGTTCTATTAGTTATCGTGTATGTTGCTACAAATACATTTGTGGCATGCCGTGCATTGACTTGAGCCCAAATGCAACATCTAAATGCAACACACGATCGAAACGCATTCAATTAAAAACGCAAGTATAAACAATCGTGTGTAGCAAATGTAGTCATTGGATTAATTTCCAGATGCTCTGCCGTGCATGTCATGTATAATCCAAGCCGCAAAGCAGACAATCACAATGTAATAAATAAATCTACACGTGTATGTTCAATTAAATTACACAGCTACAGCTGCAACCGCATCCTGATATGTCGTGCAAGCGTAGAAAAACAAAACGAGCAGCATGCAGATCGTACCTTTCCTCCGCCGGGATCCGAAAGAATTTGATGCCGGTGTGGCGTGAAGAATTTCGACACCACTCCGCACAGCACGATTTGTAATGACGGCGCGAATCCATTCATGCGTCGCTAAAGCTTGCAAGGGTTTCGCTGAAACAGACTTTACGCTGGTAAAAGCGGCCTTTGGGACACCGTAGGCCGTAGCATACATGCATGGGCGTGCGACAAGAAACGCCCCTTTTTCGCCGTGAGAGATAGGACGCCTGCGCAGTTCCCGTTTTCCACTCCGGCTGGCGCTCGTATTTTCGCAATCTTGAACTGCAACCTTAAGGTTTCCTTGCGTATTAAAAACTCCGGAGTTAATAAGTAACCTGGTAATAAATATAAAATGGGACAACAACGTTCATTTATGCTCGTAGGTAGTACAGCCCCCCAAACATTAGGATCGCTGCGGTCACGGGACAGAAAAGCCGCGAAGTTTCATCCCCCCTGGTTTCATGTACTACTGTGACGTAGGCAGGACTATTCCTTGTTGAACTTCACCTCCCCCCACAATGGTGCGCGCGCCCGTGAGATAAAGGGCACGAGGCATTCAGTCTGACATTTCACCTCCTTCCGGGGAGCGTAGCGTTGCAAATCTTGGCAGACGTGATCGTTAGCGCAGTGCATGCATTACACTCGAAACACTCAAACATGGTAAGGGGCCCTTTATGGTGTTCACACAAAGAGGAGAAATTGACTATGCGCTATTAGACCCGGCCAATACAAGGCTAACAGACCCTTCTGGCCTTTTAGCGGTCTGGTTATTGAATCCTGTGCTGCCCTTCCCAGCTATGCCGAAAAGAAGCAGACACAGGAGCGTGTTTATTCGATGGTGGACACTTAAAGGAGTACTGACACGAATTTTAAATATTTTCGGGTTGTTGCTCTAAATAAAATCGTGGGTGTCGAGAACCCTAAAAAAGTGTCGCGGTGCACGGGAATGCATCGAATATATTTTTATTACCGCTACCTCAAAACAGCAATTTCGGTTTCGGTATCGAGAGGGTGGCTTCGCAGTGACGTATCAAGACTGCTCTGACGTCACGGGAAGACTGCAACTCGCGACATACTAGCAACAGTTGCCTGTTTGCTGTCAGTCGCACGTGGTTCGAGTAAACAACGATGAGTGCATTGTCGTCCAGTGACTCTGGGAGTGATTTCTGCGACTTAGGCTGCATGCAGGAAGCAAATTTCGCGAACCCAGTGAGCTGTGTTGATTTGTCATGATAATGTCCATTGCGGTGGGGCTGGCTTGCAGATGCTGGGCAACGAACTTTAAAATCAATGTATAATATTTTGTACGCGTTGTGTGGCTCCGGTGTGTGGAGAGCGTTGACAGTGCACACTATGGAAACGATAGAGTTCCCTTTTGGGGTGCCTCAGAATCGTGTCAGTACTCCTTTAACTTACCATTCTGGACAATAAAAGGAGAGACCGTGTTCTGGAAACCGTGCCCGAAAAGGGACCATTGCATGGCTATGTTAAATCATTAACGCCTTTGTACAATCATAAAATATAACATTTGTTTGCTTTCCTGTCGTAGACCAGGTCGCGCACGTCCTTATTCGAAAATTTGAGTTTCTGTAAAAATTTATTGTGCCTATATTTACGATTTTGGGGGGCCTAAAACTGTGTTTTTCCTTGCCTATTTTTGGCGCCTAAAACACGATTTTTAGTGCCTAAAAATCCGGCCTCTATTCATTACATATGGAACATTTCCTAAAGTCACCAAGTGGGGAACCTCGCCGCCTGTTATCGGCGTTCTGTTTTGTCATCGTTTATAAATTCCGCACGGTGCTTGACAATGTAATTTTCTTTCTGCATGGCATTTGACCTCTCACTAGATCTTATCTCTTCAGCTAAAGAAATACATGATGAGAATTCGACAACGGCACACTTGCGATTTGCCTCATTAGGTTCGATAATGCGAATAAATAACAAACAAGCGAAAATTCGTATTGCGATAAATGTGACCAAGTTTGGAGATCGGGAAATTTTAAAAATTTCTTTTAATAAGACGTGTTAGATATTTTATGTGAAGATTAACGTTTGCCAAAGCGAAAGCAGGCACAGTGAAAAGGAAAACTTTTTAAGTGTGTCATTTTTCTCTGTCGTAAACGGAAATCCTTGAAGGAACCACGGGACGACATTAAAGAGTTGATCAGAAAGTAGCCCATCTATTATTTTTTGTGAGATTTCTTGCGTATTATAATCTCATGTCCGACCCGCTGACGAATCCACCGGCCTGTAGCACGATGGTGTCATAAGCCTCACCGCCATGACAAGGACATATACCATCTCTCCTGTTACTATACAGATCTCTCACCTTGCTAGCACGATCCGCGTCCGCCATCGCATCAGGGAGAGCGTATCAGAGCATAGCAAGATGTGTGCTTGGGCAAGATGTGTGCTTGGGCGAGCAGCACACCCGAAGAAAAGAAGCTGCCGCCAAGCCTGCTGCCGTTCTTCTTAATACTTCACGATGCCACGAGTTTGTTTGTTTGTTTTTTCCTTCTGTTCTATGGCACGTACCCACTCAAGGGGGATGGGCCAAGAATGCGTAGTTGAGACTTAAAAGGTTAATCACAGAATGTTAAATGGTTAAAAAAAATAACATAAAAAAGAAGAGAAGAAATGGCAACAATAAATAATAGATCAAATTAAGACTTCAAAAATTATGCTACTGAGCTCGTATTACAGACTGCCGTATTAACCTGATGAGAACAGTTTTGATGAGATTAGTTAGATTTTACTCCATTTTAATAACGAGTATTTTTGAAGGCAAGATTAAAATGGTACACGTTTAGTGGTTTGCATGAAATTACACACGGCATCGAAGGCATCCCTATGGCAGTATCCCAACCCTGAGGCACCGAAGCTTAGTACAATTTCTTCGGTTAAATTTAAGCCCATTTTTGAAAGCGGAGTAATGAGCAGTCGTGATCTAATAAGTGAATATCTGCGACATGACAAAAAGTAATGTGCAATATTTTCTAATTCACCGCAGAATTGACATAGGGGCGATATCGTCAGACCAGCTCTGTGTAAGTATAAGTTTAATGGGGGGGGACACGGCATCTAAATCTGGTGATCGTAACTTCAGATTGTCTAGATTGGCTCCAATGGGACTTCCATGGGAAGTTTAGATGCTTGAATTCTGTCCACGTTGTTATTGATTCCATCCGATCAGTGTGAATTGCCAATTTTCTATATCTGATTGCGGTGAAATATTCTACCACTGGAAGAACCTGGATTATTGGGAGATCTAGTGATGCGCGCGCTAAAGCGTCGGCCATTTCATTTAATTTTAAGCCACAGTGACCTGGGACCCACACTAACTTTAGGTGCTTCGGCTGAGACGGAACTAAAGATCGAAACGTCGTGAGGGCGAGAGGTGCGCCTCGTTTTTTTCTTCTCTCCTGACGATGCAGACCCAGTTCCCATAATTGGCAAGATGCGGGTGGCACAAATCGGAAAATTAATTTACCGCTGACATCTACATAAACTTCCAGGAACAAATAATTTATAAGTGCTGTACACTAGAGTTAATGCAAAAATTACCCTGAATTAACAAACATTTCTCCATGATATTGAGTAAACATTTCAATGGCAGTGCCAAATAAAGAGGCGTCCAAAAAATAAACAGGCGTTCCATGTCGCTTTGCTATCTTTATTTTCGTTGTTATTTCTTGTTCTGCGCTCCTTTTTTTATGTGAGCACGCATGAGGACGAATTTGTCGAACCTGAAGGGTGTAGGGCACAAAAGTAAAGGTTGTTAAAAAAACAGGGAGTGCATATATGAAACGGCGTCTTTAGCATAAGAACCACAAGCAGTTTTCGACGCTATGTTTACTATCGGCAAAAATCGTCAATATTAAGGAGGCAATACGACAGGTGGTGGTGGTAAAAACATTTATTGTAAACACAAGGGAGGTATGCAGGGACCACTCCACAAGAGAACGGCCGCGTAGTCTTTATTTTCGAGATTTGGGCCAATCAAGTGGAATCGTCGACAGTATTGCGTAGTGCGACCGCCACTGCAGTGTGTGCTGTGCCTTTAACACTCTCCGGGGTCGTCATCCTTTCGTAGTTCCGGCGGTGGCGTACTTACGGCTTTGTACATGGACACTATAATATTGCCACGCGCGTTTCTTATTTTCACTTTGCTCTATTCGGTTCTTCGCCCTCAAAGTCTGTCAGCAATGCTCAGCGCAAACCGCGCCTGACTGTTCTAGAAGCTTCGCGATTACTGTAGATCGTTTTGTTAAGATTGCGCGCAAGACGCGAACACTCGAGCTTATTCCAGAGCTTGTGCGACAACGAGTGATAAGACTGGAATATTCTATGACGCACGTATAAATGCCGACGCGCTTCACCGCTGGCCAGTTGATCGACGGCCGACGCTCTGCTCGCCGCTATCAGTGCCAGCGTGTTTTGCTGTAATCTTACTTTCTGTTTACCGGCCACAAGTTCGGCCTAATAAACAGTTTCATCTTGGACACGTCGCCTGCTGCCTTCGTCGACGTCACACCCACGTGACATCTGGTGGAAGGTGCTGCTTCGTTCATGTACCGGACACCCCCCGTCAAGCCGTGAACCCAGCCCCACTCGCGAGGGAGAACATCGTCCTTCGACACGGCGCCCCAGAGGTTCTCATCACCGACAGAGGTACGGCGTTTACGGCTGACCCTAACCCAGGCGATCTTGGGATACAGCCACACAAACCACCGCCGGACCACCGCGTACCACCCACAGACCAATGGCCTGACCGAGCGTCTAAATAAGACTATCGCCGACATGCTGGCCATGTACGTCGACGTCGAACACAAGACGTGGGACGCCATCCTTCCGTACGTGACCTTCGCATACAACACGGCCGTGCAGGAGACGACACAGATGACGCCATACAAGTTGGTCTACGGAAGGAACCCGGCAACGACGCTCGACGCCATGCTGCCCAACGTCGCAGATGAAGAAAACCTCGACGTCACCGTCTACCTACAGCGCGCCGAAGAAGCCCGACAACTCGCCCGCCAGCGCATCAAGAATCAGCAGACAACCGACAGCCGCCGTTACAATCTTCGACGACGCTTTGTGGAATACCAGCCCGGCGACCGCGTTTGGGTGTGGACGCCGATACGCCGACGCGGACTCAGTGAAAAACTTCTTCGGCGATACTTCGGGCCATACAAGGTGCTTCGACGTCTCGGTGCTCTGGACTACGAGGTCGTTCCGGACGGCATTACTAACTCCCAACGGCGTCGTGCGCGACCTGAAGTCGTCCATGTCGTGCGCCTCAAGCCGTATTACGCGCGTTAGCGGACCTGAGGACTTCACTTATTGCTTTATTGTTGTACTTTCTTTCTTTGTTGTTGTGACTTACTGTTGCATGCATTTTTTTTTCTCCATGTTCTGTTTTAAGCATCGGGACGATGCTTTTTCAGAGGGGGGCATTGCCACGCGCGTTTCTTATTTTCACTTTGCTCTATTCGGTTCTTCGCCCTCAAAGTCTGTCAGCAATGCTCAGCGCAAACCGCGCCTGACTGTTCTAGAAGCTTCGCGATTACTGTAGATCGTTTTGTTAAGATTGCGCGCAAGACGCGAACACTCGAGCTTATTCCAGAGCTTGTGCGACAACGAGTGATAAGACTGGAATATTCTATGACGCACGTATAAATGCCGACGCGCTTCACCGCTGGCCAGTTGATCGACGGCCGACGCTCTGCTCGCCGCTATCAGTGCCAGCGTGTTTTGCTGTAATCTTACTTTCTGTTTACCGGCCACAAGTTCGGCCTAATAAACAGTTTCATCTTGGACACGTCGCCTGCTGCCTTCGTCGACGTCACACCCACGTGACAATATCCTTGTTATCCACAAAGTAGGTGGACGCATACATCATTTTTTCGTGCCTTATATGAGATGCTGGTTTATGCGAGGTCGTAGCACGCGCATATCGACATCATTATAAAGTCGACAGGTGTCTTCAATCAAACTCACCTTGGCGCACACACAGCGAAGAATGACGGGCTAGCCGCTGCGTTATGATTATGGTACCCCACCACCAATTAGCCCAAAAAGCACAGCCGTAATTTCTTTCCCGTGAATCCCACCGACTCCTCCTGCGACTTGCCGGTCAATGTCTCTGAGATGTAAGAGGCAAACTAACACGGTGGATAAGGGTGTGCAGAATGAGAGGCTAGGTCTCAGCTAGTTGGTATGGGGACATATTGAAACTGGTAAGTGCACCAAGACAGGGACAATGAAAGTGGTACATAGAGTGCTCTGTGTCTCATTTTTCCTAGTCCCTGTATTGGTGCGCTTTCTGGTTTGGAGAGGGCGCGCTCCCTTCAAGGTGGGAATCTCTCTTTTACAAAGATCACCCTCTCCCTGGAACCTTGGTTGTAAGCTGTTGCAGGCTATCGGAGAAAGGGAGCGTCTCTTTTCCGGACTGCTGCATGGGAGAACGTAGATATAAGGCAGTGACCCGGCAGCGAATTTTCGGCAAGTAACGCATGTTTACAACAACCTACAGGGGGTTATGGCAGCCCCGAAGACGTCCTCGTTGGATGGGTGCGTCGTTAACATCGGTGTAAGTCATTTCTGCTTGAAGAAATAACGTGCTTTTCGGGCACATATTTTGTGGACGGTCTGCACGCACGAATTTTTGTCAACCTGGCCAAGTAATGCTTTTTGCATTAAAATTGTGGATACACGGAATCTGTGCTCGCGGCACACGAGATACTTTCAAACACTACGGTTGCTTCCAATTTTCTCGTCAGCACTTTCTCACTCGCACCGATTCTTTGATTTTGCACCATTATTTTCTGTCAAACGGACTTCATCCACCTCCAGAAGAAAAAAAAAGATTCCACGCTGCTAGCTCGCCTTCTATAAATAACGCCGTCCAGAGGCAGCATTCTTAATTGGAACAATGTAAAGCGCCTGAACACCACTTTGTATTATAAGACTTCGGTCAATAGATCGCTGTTTTGTGCGTATTTCACAAAGAACGTAGCAAGAATGTTTCCACATTAATTTTGGCATCACGCGTGTGTGAGTATGTTATTCCTGATATATGCACACACGAAGCACTGCCAGTTCTGCCATTTCTTACTGCTTTCCGCTCTTTTTCTTGGGCTGCATATGGCGCATTTTCTTTGGTTTTCTTGCTATTTGTTTTCATTGTATTCTTTATTTGTTCTTAGACTTCAAGTTCACCTTGGTTATGCAGAGACATTTCGAGAAGCTGTCAAAATAACGATGTTCCATCTGTTTCGTATGTAAATTATACGTTTTCTTTTAGCACATGAAACTAACCAATCAAATTTAGACAGGCTCTCGATTGCATCTTCGCATAAAAGATGAGCTACCCAATTTCAGAATATAATAGCAGGAAACAGCCAGTAACTATGATTTCCCCAGAACGCGAGATCCAATTTTCCTTCCGAAATAGCACCTGGCCACTGAGTTTATTTCTCAGTACTCCGTTGCAGTTTTGCTGGTTATGGTTTATGGATGCCGACGCTTAGACATAAGCCTCTAGCAGAAAGCACTAAGGCAGTGATTGATAAAAACAGCACATATGGAGCCAAGTTCACAAGAATTCGCATGTGGTGTCATTGGATGGCCGCCTTCGCTGATGATATGTCCTGCGTCCAGATTGGCTGAAATATTCTCATGACAAAATCTCCTACAACCAATAACAGTCAGTGACTGTAAGTAGTCCTGAGCAGATGTCGTACTGCACCTTCAGAGCTTTATATATAAAACCCTAGCAGCATCGCGTTCGTCGCTTCTTCGATTCAAGAAGGCGGGAACTTCGCCATTGAAGCTTCTCTCTGGATCGAGAACACCCGCAGAATACGTCAGCTGTTATTCAACGGACATTCATGGACGTGGTTAAGTGGAAAATGTTTCCTATTCAGCGTTCTTAGAAGGTGCCACTATTTCGGCGTTTCATCTCCTGTTGCTCGAACAGAAGCGGTTTTGACAAATGTATGTGCTTTCTTTTCTTTTCTGTTATTAAACGATATCAGAAGCTCAGGGAAAAAAGGTACAAGCTGAGTAGACAGACTGAATGCGTAAGCGTTCCGCACGTTGAATAGGAAGCGTTATCTCTGTTTAGAAATACTATCTTTATTACATTTAATTCACTTTTTCGTCCTACACGCTTTCAATCTTTGATAGCACTGTGCGAAAAAATTGCATTTGGCTAAGTTTTTATTCTATGGCACTGCACAAAAGCACGCGGTGCATCCATGTAGACACATTTAGAAGTTAACAAAATATTGAATCCTGAGATAATTCAAGTTCAGTCGCAATACGAGGGACAATTCACGCCTAACGAAAACCATATAAGAAAAGCTTCTGACGCTTCTTCTATTAGAGCTCCTCTTATCCAGCGCTTGTGTCGTCCTTTTGTGTTTCGTGTATTGTGTCTCAACCCGGTGTGCGCTGCCGTTTTATTGTACTTATCTAACAGCAAGCTACCCCGGCAGGAAAGCATTTCATCGCATTGAAACAATATAATTTTCCGATGGACAGGATTTGCACAGCACGTGTACTAGTACTTTTACTTCTACCCATATTGAGAGGTTTCATATTTCCAACAGCAGCGGAAAATTCTGGGTTTTCAAAAAAATCCAGAGATCAAGTTCACGCCACTATTCAGTCACTCATGTCAAGCCGTGAACATTTAGCGTTCGCTACCTTGCAAGAAACAATGGGATAAACATGATACTGATTTGTTACAAGAACTACCATGGCCTGTTAGTGTATGGAGACTACCGAACAGTGTCTTTATTTATGGCGTTATGCGCAATGCCTTCCAAGGTTTCAGGACCAATGTGCTCCTCCAAAACTTAGGTCCTCACGCATCATCATGCCTCGTAAAAACATTTAATCATATTCATCTACTCTACATGGTCGATTGGCTGCTTATAGAAGACAACGCGGAATGGAGAAACGTACTTGATCGCCTTGTTTGCCCAACTGACAAACGCACTTTTACGTGTGGTCGTTATCATGAATATCCAAGGCGCAATCTTTCCTGTAGTAAATCTTCATGTCTTTCACACCCTGACTTTGTATCATTGTATTCCAGAGGTAGAAAGTTTGACAAATTTACAAGAAACACACAAATAAGTGGTACTAGCGAACTGCGGAACGCCATTGTCTATATCGGATGTATGTCAGGAAAACAAGCGACATGCATGGATGCCTACCTGAGTATCGTGCTCGAGGCACTTAACATGTATAACGTCACTGTAAAGATTCTGTACTACACTACTAATTCAAAAATGAGTGAAGACTTTTCAAAAAGCATTATCGACATCAAGGGATATCTCGAAGCCGCCAGTCATTGGGCAGCGCGTTACTTCTCAATACCTTTTGCATTCAGCCCAATGGAAGAAACTTTTTATGTTAAAGGTGCTCAACCTGTGACTTGGTCGTTTTTGGATATTCTTCTGGAGTCGAAAACTCAGTTTGTGGCTGCTTATCATCGCATTTCCTTGTATTCTCGCGATACAAGGCCTTGCTGATTGGATTGAAGCAAGTTCGCGCCCTTCCTTGTTGAGTAGCTTATCTGATTCGTCCATGTTTCTACTGGCTTCATTTTACTCCACCTCCTCGCCACTTCCCTACCGTCGTACATGGATAGGGACAAGAGTTTTGTTGTACGGCACGTGGCTCTTGGCGATACTACCACTGTCTAACTTCTTTCGCAGCGAGCTCGTGTCGAGAATGAGCCTTCAGACGCCTCCGAATGTCATTGACACACTCGTGGAACTTGAGGATGCCCTCGAGGCTGCAGCAGTAACTCCATGTTTCACCAGAAATATCCTGGTGCATACAATTCTCAGCATTAAGCGGAAGCACACTAGCAGCCTGCTTTCGAAACTTCAGTCAGCGAGAGGAATACATCCTAACAAAAATCGGCTTGATATGGACATGAAGGAGTGTCTGCGTTGTGCTCAACAAGCACAGCATGTCTGTATTGGACTAAGAATCAAAATACGGGTTCTTAAATGCTTGGGTTGGCACGGCCTGGTTCTATCGAAGGATAATTTTTTGACAACTTGGTTAACAACGACAGTTCGGAAGAATTTTTCGCTTTACCAGGGATACCAAGATTTGCTTCTCAGAATCGACGAATTCAGGCTTGCTCATAGGATTGCTACCAAACCTCTTCGAAATTGTGCAAAGGATGAAAGTTCCAGTGCCCGCACTCCATCTGGTCAGCTGGCAGAACTCGGAGGTTTCTTTTTGCTATTCGCATCACTTCTTGGCGTTGCCTTTGTTACTTTCCTTCTGGAGATTATAATTGGAAGGAGAAAACGTAATGTTCAGAGTCTACGTTTTAAATGAATTTATATCTGAATAATCAGAAAACACGTACGTGCATGCGATGGTCAATGTTTTGTGTTTTTTGTATTAACATTCCGGGATGTCTCTTTTTCGGCACCGTGGAGTAATAATAATACCTGGAGTTTTACGTTCCAAAATCAGGATATGATTATGAGAGACGCCGTAGTGGAGGGCTCTGGAGATTTTGATCATCTGGTGTTGTTTAGCGTGCATTTAACGCGCACAGTACACGGGCCTCCAGCATTTCACCTCCGGCTAAATGCGACCGCCACGGCCGGGATCGAACCCGCGACCTTCAGGGTCAGTGCTGAACACCATAACCACTGTTCCAGCGCGGCGGACGACGCGCCGTGGAGTGCGTCAAGGCTGTCATGGTCGAGCGTCTAAGTGGGCTAATATTGGGCCATGTAGCTGTAAGGTATCATGGCTTGTTGCAGTCTAATGTTTTTTTTTTCTTTTTTCCTCGAAGGATGTATTTCTCCTTTAAAATATACATAAGCATGAACACAAGCAGTTACAGTAACGTTCTTAGAGCTGCCAATAGGTACAGTCCTGGACAAAAGTTCGCAGGCCACGCCTCCATATAAATACATGGGATAGGGGCCTGCGAACTTTTGCCCCTCCCCCCCCCCCCCCCCCGTTCATAATTACAATGCAAGTTAAATACTGTTTTATAAGAAAATAATTGCAGAAAATTTTACTTGGCAAAGTGGCGTATCTGCCGAGAAAATACATTTGGGGAATTGCCTTTTAAGCTCGGGTGATGCACTGCCTGGCATCGAAAAATTGTGTCGCCGAGAAATGCGTCTTTTTTTTATAAGCCAGCCGACAAAACTCCTTCTGTTCTGGCAAGTGTGTTAAAGAAATAGCTCGAATGTAGTGTTTAGTACGGCGATTGCATGATATTTTTTTGCTGTTAAGGGCTCCAATAATAAATATTTCTTGTGCGTTCACGTGGCAGGCCCATGATTTGAGTTTCAAGCTGTCGGCTCCGCAAATTCTGACCTGATGGTCTTGTTTAACGTGCACCGATACTGAAATACCCTGACCACTAGTACTTCGTCTCCATCGAACACTGACCGCTGTGGCCATGTCCGAACTCACGATTTTCAGGACAGCATTCAAGCACCGTAAACACTGTATCATGGCGGCGGCCACCGTTAAGTACTTCTCGTGACGGTGTCGTCCAAGCGTTTTCATGTACTTCTGTAAATACATCTCTGCTCGTCCCTCACGGCAGCTAATCTCTTTCTAAACGTTTTTACGTTGATTAATAGAGTGCCTTTACTCTAACGCAGTCTTTTCCTCGCGTAGAGCCGTCAGACTAACTTATGTAGTTAGTTACGCGCTCTGCACTTGGTATTACAGAAATCCTTCAAAGCCGGATTGACGCTGCCTGGTTTTAAGTATAAAGGAAGTGAATACTTGAAATATTTCATCTGGGCTACTGATGGAAATTTATTAAGTGAGTTGTATATGTTAGTTGCCCGTGGAAAGCGGCGATTCCGAGACTGCAAGTGTCCAGTGTCTACTGTGTGAACAACTTGGTGAATAACGTGTGAACACTCCCACTGTGTGAACATTCATGCTGTGTGATTCCTCCTGTTACGTGAACATTTCTCTTGAAGTACTGTGTCTGTCCGTGTGAATGCTTGTTCATGTATTTATTGGTTAGATTTGCGACAGTTCGTAACTGTGCTACACCAAGTGAGATGTACGACGAAAGGAGCAAACGGCGTTACACATGGGCATTCTCCTCGCCCTTAGTCCATTTATTTAAAAAAAACTGAACAACTATCTGGCACTAAGGAACAGTTCAAGGGAGATTCCCTGTCATTACTGATGAAAATTTTTAAAAGAAATAATCGCGGGAATGGGCCGGTTACTTTTTGCCTTTGGAAACCGTCATATAATCATCCGTAATCAATGCGGGCTCCGGAGACGAGATCCATTTGCAGTAGCGGGCGAAGCCTCACGCATTTGAGTAATCCTTGCTAAAATTTAAAAGGAAATGGTCACCGAGCGATATAAGCAGTAAAATGCTAATTCCGTCAAATATATCTTCAGTTACCTGGCATATCATTATTCATTAAAATTCTGGCCATTCAGAAATAAAATTCATAAAATTCAGAAATATCATAACAGCTTGGCTTTATGCATTAAGATCAAAATTCTATCAAACTACTTCTCGTACGACGATGCTGCCGCTGCTTGCCCCTTTACCGAAGCTCTGTCAGCAACTGTGTTCTTCAAACATTTATATTTTTTGTTCACTTTGGCCTGTCAGCTTTGAGTGTAACGCCGACAAGCGCACAATGTTGGCTTTGTCAGTGTTGTAGAAACATGGTAGGGCGTGTTGTGTGAGGCCTCAAAGGTTGAACTGCTGGCCCAAAAAAAATGGTCTCATTGCTATGAAGATGACACTCAAAAGAAAATAGATGGCCGTTCCGAAGAGCTATCATATGGCGTAGTTTTTTCATACCTTTCACATTTCACCGTGTTTTGAATATTCTGGCAGTGCTCGAGGAACCACCTGGTTATGGCACGTATTTTTAAAAGTGTGGTGTTCCTGTTAACCTTGCATGGGATGCAGTCATACTTAGAAAGAGTGATTAAAAACCTTTTCGACAATGGATGCACTTCGAGTTGTCACCTGTCCAGTGAACACTTCATTCGTTCAAAATGCGATAAATCAGCGTAGTATGTCAACGATCAACGTTGACAAAAGGCCGACGAAGGCACAAATTCCCAGAAAATATTCATTTCTTTAGCGTGTATATATCGTCTTTATGTACTTCTACATCTTTCTTCCACATCCTTCTCCACAATATCACCTGCGAGCCACAGTTTTGCCAGTTGCCCATTAGTTGCCTTGTGTGAGCAACAATCCACATTTATAGAAGGAATGCCAGGGATTCATAAAAATACAACATGACTCTGTGGGCTGGTGTGGTCTTGCTTTTCTCACGTGTTCAGTGTAAATGGAAGTGCACATGCAAAATAAACGTATTGTTGAAAGGAAACACGGTGTTTCTCCTGTTTCTGTGCATATATACGTCACCGTTGGTTTCTGTGCTGTTGGAATTCACTATGAATTCCTTCGCAACGCACTCTTATCATCACGAAGCACACTTGACCGTGTTCCAATAAAGGTCCGCACCGTAAACCCTGCATTTGCATCTCTGTACTTGAAGCAGGTGCCCTTAAAGGGAGTTTAAGTTCGGACTCTTCGACGGCTTCCGCTCAAAGGGGCCCTGCAGCACTTTTCCAAGGAGCCATGGAATGACTTCACTAAAATTGCAAACATCCCTCACCTGACATCTCTGACGAAACGTCCCTCACTTGGCATCTTGACATTGACAAGCGTATTGCCTCATCTGGTGACGCTGCAAGTGTTGCAAACATTTTAGATGCGAAAGCATCTTATGCTCGTGGCAGTGTCCGTTCTGCGGCGTCCGCACCCATACTGCGCATGCGCCTAACTCTCCCCCCTCTCCTCACATGAGCGCGAGGAGGTGGGAGGAGGTGGGGTGGGAAGAGGTGGCGTGAGCGCTGCCTCCGCTTCGTTTCTCCTCTCCCGTTTCTCTCTCCGCCACAGCTGTGC